>PVIA01006469.1:0-72256 GCA_004024845.1 Tonatia bakeri
TGTGGGACATAACTGGCATACTCAAAATATCCAAATCAATAAAGTTATTGGTGAAAATAAAAATTGTGTCTTTTATTTTATGGAAAAAACTAAATGGACTTTTTGGGCCAACCCAGTATCTGCATTTACACCATATGTTCTGAGGCAGATTACCCAGTCAGCAGATGGCTACCAACAGTTCCTTCAATTCCTGTCATCAACAAAGCTTTTTTTCCATATCTTGAATTGTTACTGCCCTATGACTTATTTTGACTAAGAAAATGAAGCAGAAGTGATATTGTACTAGTTCTAGAACTTGGCCCTTAGGAGGCTCCACATCTTTCATTGTTATTCTTTTGGAATCCCATCACAAAGTGTAACAGCTGTTGCAGGTTTACTGAGTGATTAGAGGTAATAAGCTCCAGCCAGCGTATAGCATTTCAGATCCGCAGCAGAGGTGCCATGAGTGTGCGAGAAGCCATTCTGAATGTGTGTCCCGCCCATGCTCCCGACTGAAGTCAGCCAAACAGGTGCACCTTTCTATCCTCAGCCAACGCCATGTGGCACAGGAAAAAAAATCCAGCTAAGTCAACCAACTCCAAAAATTATAGGAATAAAAAATAATTGCTGTTTTAAGCCACCAGATTTTGGATTAGTCTGTTACACAATAATCTGTAAATGAAACATGGTTTCTTTGAAAATATACATTATTGTCAAATATAAGATTTTTGAAACAAAATAATTATTTTTCAAGAAAAAAGGACTGGGCTTTCCTATCACCCTTCTCATGAGTTGAAAATAAGGACAGTTAATAATAAGAGAACTTTAGGGAGGCTAGTAATTTTAGTATTTTAGTGAAAATGCAGAGTATTTTCAGCTGCCAAGCACAAAATTCCTGATTTATACTTGCTTAAAGCAATGAAGACATGAATAATGCCCCATGACAAGAAGTCTAGACATGGACAACCCAGTATTAATATGGTGGTTCAACAATGTCTTCAAATAAGTAGGCTTCTGTGTATCCTCCTCGGCAAGATACTTACTGTATCATGGGTATAAAATGATTTGCTTCAATTTCTGGCATTGCCGTTACAGCCAAAGCAAGAAATGTGCTGCTATTTGCATGCTTTTTTTTTTTTTTTTTGAAAGAAAGTAAATTTTCCTAGAAGCAACTCCAATCAAGTAGTAGTCATGTGCTGTTTTCCATTTGTCAGATCAGGGTCCCAGGACCATAATTGGCTGCAATGGGAAGCTGGTAAATTCCCTTCCTGTCAAAGAAACACAAGACTGTCACAACTGCTTGAATGGCTTTTCTTTGCCATTTATAGAAGGACACCAATTCTCCTCCAAACAAAACTGCATTCCACGAAAATAAATAAAGGTGATGGGTAAGCAACCAAAAGTGTCTGGCTAATTAGATAAATTCATTCATACTAGTACCATACTATTCTGAGTTCAGGAAAATATTTGATTTTGTTTTCTTTGTAAATCTATGACAAGTATTGCTTATAAAAACATTGGCAACAATAACTCAAATTTTGCACCTGAATAAAGGGAAATTTCTTCCTACTATTAATTCATTGAGAGGTACTTTTTAAAATGAAAGTAATAGTAAAATTTATAGAATTTATTTTTATATATTGATTATTTTGATAAATCACAGTAACTGACTTTTTTACTGAGAAACTAATTTTGTGTTCTTCAGATGAATCCAACTTAGTTATTATACATTGCGTTTTTATATTCTAAAGTACTTGTTAACATTTTGTTTATAATTTATATATCCATGTTTATGAATGAGATGGACCTCTAATTTTCTGATTATTTAGTGTCGTTTTCTGATTTGGAGACTCAGGTTATTATAACAATAATTTGAGAAGCATTCTTATTTTTCTTTCCCCAGAAATTTTAGTGTATGATTGGATTTATTTTTTTATATTGGCCCTGGCTTGTATTAATGGAATAATTTTTGTCCAGTTTATTTTGATATAAGTTATTTACTCTAAAATTGACCCAATTTAGGGTACAATTTGTTGAGTCAAATATATTTTTTTCTCTTTTCTTCCTTCTCTCTCTCTCTCTTTCTTTCTTCTTTCTTTCTTTCTTTCTTTCTTTCTTTCTTTCTTTCTTTCTTTCTTTCTTTCTTTCTCCTTCCTTCCTTCCTTCCTTCCTTCCTTCCTTCCTTCCTTCCTTCCTTCCTTCCTTCCTTCCTTCCTTTCTTTCTTTCCTCTCTTTCTACATTGAGTCAAATATTTAATCAAACATATGTAGTGGTGGTAACTATAACTGCAATCAGGTATAATTCTATCACCTTCCCAAGTTACGAATTTGTCAATTTATTATCTCACACTCTTCCCCTGGTAACCAATGATCTCTGGTTCCTGTATATATTTTTAATATCCTGAATTATATCTGGAATTATAAGGTACACCCTCTCCTCTTACTCCCACCCATCCCTGGGCTAACATAAAACAAATCGTCTTCAGTGTTTACAAGTGTTTCCTCATAAATTCTATGTTTGTATGGTAGATATTCTCTAACATGGGTCCCAGTGATTCCCACCTCCTGCTCTGCATGCCTTGAGCAGTGCAGTGCCCTTGATTGTAGGCTCACTACTAACTAGTATAATACTGCATGTGTTGTAAGAGGCTTTCACATCTGAGATTGTTAGAAAAAACCTGTGGCATGCATCTTGCTGTGTTCTCTTGTTCTCTCTCAGATTGCTCCCTCTAAGGAATCCAAGAGCCATGTGCTGACACAGCTATGTGGAAAAGACCACATGAGTGAGCTTGAAAGCAAATTTTCTGAGACCCGCCAATAGCTATAGGAATGAGCTTGGAGAAGGATCTCAGCCTTGAGGTGTTACAATACTTTTGTCACAAGTTTGTGACACTAAGCCAGAACAATAGAGCTGAGCCACTCCTGGATTTCTGACTCAGAGAAGCTGAGAAAATACATGTTTGTTGTTTTAACTGCCAAATTTTAGGTATATTAATTTCCTATGGGCTCTGTAACAATTATTGAAAACTTGGTAGCTTAAAGCAATAGAAATGCTTTTTTTTTTTTTTTACAGTTCTGGAGTCTAGGAATCATGTTCACTTGTCAAAATAAAGATATCAGCCAGGCCAGGTTTCTGGAGGTGTTAGAGGAGAATGTGTTCTTGCCTCTTCCGGCTTCTTGTCCCTTCCACTCACTCTTTTTCATGTGTCACCTAGTTTGGAAATTACCTCGTCTAGTTTTTGTCCTTTAATAGTTTCCCTAGAATTTATCATAACTATTAACTTATTAAAGATTAAGAGAATATTTACTATTCACCTAAAGAAGGACTTCAAGATATTTTAGCTGTAATTATCTACTTCCCAATATCTACTATCATATTGCTGCCTACAATTTCAGTTTTATTTCCCTTTATTCTCTTAACAGCATAAATAAGACATCAGCATTTTTACAGTTTTAAATATTTTAATGTTTATACATAATTTTATTAATGTACTTGCATATCATGTCTCCTTAAATTATATTCCTTAGAACTGGCTGTCTAATACATTGCCATTAGCCATAATAGCTATTTAAATGTAAAAATTTAAATTTTAAAATGTAGTTTCTCAGTCATGGTATTCACATCTCAAGTGCTTAAGGTCACTCATAGCTTACCATATTGGACAGAACAAATATAGACTATTTCTGTCATTGCAGGAAGTTCTATTAGTACTACTTTGTAAATTCTTTTAGTGATACTTTTTTGATAGTGAACACAACATTTGCTATTTTGAAATGTCTTTCCTGGACATCTTTCTTCAGAGATAATTTAATAAATATACAATTCTAGTTCCATGGTTATTTTATCTAATTACTATGAATATATTATCTACTACATTTGTATTTGCATTATGACATTGAAACGGCAGACTAAATGTCTTTCAGTTGTAGATAATCCATCTTATCTTTAACTGCCTATAAAATTTCCTTATTCCCTTTGGTGTTCTGCCATTTCATGGCACTCCATCCAGGAGGACCTTATTTAGTTGTTCTCCTTGAATTTTGCTTAGGCATTCACATCTGTGATTTTATCTTTTCTCAGTTTTGGAATTATAAGCCTATTTCTTTTTGATAATTGTCTCTATCCAATTTTCTCTTTAAAGTGCTTTAAGATACTTAATTTCCAGACTGTCTTTCTCCATCTATACTCTTAATTTTCTTTTATATTTTTTCTAGATGTTGGTACGTCTTATTTTACATAATTTCATTTTATGTACATTGTCTACTTTATTAAATTCCTCTTTATTTGAACCTAGTGTGAAGTTTCATTGGAGCATTGCTTTTTTCAAATTTTAATTATAATATTTTTAATTTCTAATCATTGTATTTGGTTGTTTTCTTAAATATGTGTAGTAAAGTTTTTTCTATTTAAATATTTCCTTTATTTTTAAAGCATGCCATTAATCATATAGAATACATTTATTCTACACTTTGAAGCACTCAATTTCAACATATGAGGCCTTCAAGATCTTAAGTCTTTACTTTTTCTGAATTTTTTTCTGACCCTTATTTATGATTCATTTCTTTTAAAACTGTGAGCTTTTGTTCCTATGAACTATGTTTGTTATAATTGTTTGAAAATTATGTTAAAATATACTCATCTAGAAATAGTTTCTGCTTGCTTTACTCACTTGTTTGAATTTTAACCAACTCATCATCCTTTACATTTTTGAGTTTGAGTTTTTGCACCTACAATGATGGAAATTCTGACACTAAAACTATGAGAATTTAATAGATAAACAGTTACATATTCTGAGAATCTTCTTATATCTTCTAAATTTGGGGATTTGGTTGTTTGGTTTTTCTAATGTGATGATGTATTCAATTATATCCAAGTCTCATTTGGATGAAGAATTCTCCTCCTCTGCACGGACTTTATGATTTTTCTTCTATTTTTCTTGCTGGCTGCTAGGGTCAGCAGTGATGACATTATTCCAGGGCTCACTAACTCACTAGGGACTCATTTTCCAGCATTTGCTGGTAATCAATTTTCCTTAATCAACTGAGCACTGTAAAGTTTGGTGTTCCATGAACTTACTGTAAACAGAAATCTTTGAAAAGCATCTTCACCTATGTTATTTTTGTTTTCCAGGATTGTTCCATAATGAATTATATCTTCAATACCACATGTAAAATATATTTTAAAGTTTTAGGTAATATAATATGCCTTAATTTTATCCTTCTGTTGCATGTAATATAAACTGTGAATATACCATAGTATTTAGCAGTAACCATTTTTTCTCATAATACAAGTTTTAAACGGGCTCTATAGTTACACAGAGTTCAGAGGCAGTGAGTCCTGTCACAGAGTGAGATGATTGTGACAGGAGGTTCGGCATAAGTCCCACAATCCTATCCTGCCTCAGCCAAAGTAGCTCAATCTTTTTCTGTTTTACATACTAAAAATCCAAGCAATATTTCCTTTGAGTAAAAGGACTGTATCAATTTAGAAATGGTTTAAAAATCACTGCATGAAACCTTCATATTTCTTTCTAACGTTTTGGGTAATGGCTGAACTATAGAAGGGAGCCATAATTATCTTGCTTGAAAATAGACTGGTTTATATGATTAATTACATTTCTTGTATAACAACATTCATTCATTCATTCACTCATCTTAATAGCAGATAATCAGGTGCTAATTCAAACATTCTATAATATAGTTTATTATATAATATCCATATATCATAACTATAGCATAAATATATAATAACTATCAAGATATGTCTGTATGTCTTTTATGTATTATAAGGTTTATTGGTAAGGGCTTTTGCTTACATACGTGTTTAGATTTTAAGACCTAAATAAACATTAGTATCATTAAGGTGTAGATAGTCTTAGGAAACAGAAAAAACACAAAAGTTCTCCTTACCCAAAATGTGTGTAGTAATTTTTGTCCTTGTTGGCAGCCCATATGTGTAGTGTGCAATGCTTACATAGGCTTGATAGCTGAACAGACTGAGAGATGAGAAGGGTGAACAGAAAAATGGCAAAATTTGAAAAAGGATTGAATCTTTTGGATAGTAACTAAATTGACATAATATAATAATGGAACTCGAAGCTGAAATCTTAGTTTTAAATATGATTATTGAATAATTCTTAGGATGATGTATGACTACATTAAATGCTAATTCCTGACACCGTCTTAGACATCTCTGGGAAGAAAGGCAGTAATATCCTGACAGAGATAATGGGGAAAAAAGCATTTCTTGAAAATATGTTAAATTTCCACAAAAAAAACACAAGTATTTCTTTTGACAACTAAAATATGCTAGAATTTCACAACTATGTTTCCTATCTGCTGCAGATGGCAAAAAAGTGTTTGATTGCCAATGAGGAAATCTCTTGAGAGGGTTAAAAAGTAAACAATCTATTGTAAAATGACAGAGACCTATTTTCTAACCAGCTGTCCATATTGGATATGAAATTCTAAGAAAAAAACCCATGAACAATTTTGTGTCTGTTACATGTTTATTAGTTAGGGGCATGAGATATCTGAAAGATCATTTCCTAAGAGAGTGGTAACAACACTTAATTTTGTCAGAATCCGATTGATTAAAAATTACCTGAATTATACTCTGTACATGATTTAGCTGACTTATACCTTATTTGAAGTTATCTTAAGGAAAGATACATTTGTAGATATAAGTATGTTTTATACATAAGAATTAAAATAGGAGAGATGAATTCTATCATTCTATAGATTCAACAAGTCTAGGTCTATAATTAGATCATACCTTATGTCCAAGTTGGGAAACCTTAGGCAATTAAGATTAGACCTTATACTTCTTTTAATTCTACCTGAAAATGTTTGACAGAATTAGAATTTACTTGCACTCTAATGAAAAAATACAGATGATAGCAGATCTCAATGGTCACTGAAAGTGGGAGGATAGAAAGTAAATTCTGCATCAGAAAGTACACCAATGCAAAATTATTGCTCAGAATTAGTTATTTGATTAAATATATTTTGAGGTCAAAGTATTCCATTTTTAAAATGAACATTCTGGATTATTTGCCATTGACTCAAATAAGAGGCTCTTCTTATATGTTACATTAACATTTTTTTCTTCTTAAAATTGTTTCATAACAATTTATTATTCTCTAAAATTCTGCTTTATTAAATTGTTTTCCATTAGATTATAATTTATATGAAAAGTACACATTTGAAGTGTACATTTTTATTGTATTTTTCCATTACTATTTATCTTCCTTATACTCTTCTCACCCCCACAGACACCACACTGTTGTCCATGTCCCTGAGTCCTTTTTCCTTTATTGCTTGCCCCTTCTACCCCTTATCCTACCCCATAGCTGTCAGCCTGCTCACTATGAGTCTGTCTCTATTTTGTTTGTTAGTTCATTTCACCACATTTGAAATATGTATTTCTAACTCCCGATGGTAAAGCAAGTGCATCGCTCTCCTGCTCCTTCCAAGTCATTACAGAAGTTACATGGAAACAGTGCTACTTAATAATTATAAAATTATTTCATCTATAACAGTGTTGGAGATAAATTTTGCCATGTGAAATTTTGAGTGATTATAGGAATACCAATAGGAGGTAGAATGTGGATGGGTAGGACATTAGAGCAAAGGAAATAATGTCCCAAGTCACTAGAGCTAAGTGATGCTCTTCTCAAGGAAGCCTCAGTGAATTTCTAAGACAGGACCCAACAAAACAGAATGTGGAGGGTGAAGGGAGAAATGGAGTAATGGGGAAGCATCAAATTAATTCATTGATATATTATATTAAAATAACCTGGCTTTTAGGGCAGCTTTATTTCATTTTCTGTCAGTGAAACAGCAACTCTTACCCAAAGAAAAAATGGTGAGAACTATTTTTAAGAGCATTGATAGATATATACAGAGAAAATTACAAAGGGTGCTTATCCGAAGAGAGCAGCAAAGAGAGTGAAGTATCAACTGAAATTCTGCAACAGAAAAGGAGAAAAAAATATATCACAAGATAGGAGAAACAATTTGGCAGAACAATAAAGAAATTGAATTGCTTTAACTTTCCAGAGTAAAGCCCCATTTATTTGGTAGGTGCATTCTATTCACTCTGCCTGCTTTCTGCCCATATTCCCACTAGTGAATGCTGACTGTTGAAATATCTGTTCCACTTATAAACAAAGAGTTTACACTCCTGTTCAATAGAAAAACTTGTTTGGAAAGCATTTTTGTAACCTATTTAATATTATCTTTTGCTGGCCACCTATTCTAACATAATCCTTCATTAATAAGTATAACCGAACAAAAAAGGAGAGAGCCTCTTGAGTAAAACCATTAGCATGCAAGTGAAGGCCCGATGTGAGCAAAGAGAAAGACTCTAGGGGAAAAGATAATGCAGCTATAAACATAAAAATAAATTCTGATTAGTGTCCTCAAAATCATTCAATAGTCATTTTCTGCATAAAACTAAAACTGTTTAATGTGGAAACAGGTGTGAGAGATAGATAGAGAACAATTGAGACTTTCCTATCATCCCAGTTGTTCCAGTCACAGATGATCTTTGGTGAGACAAAATCCAGCAGACCCCAGGGCACCTATATCCGTAAAAACATCAGAGGACTCAGACAAAATTGGCAAAGAAGATTCCTTATAATGCAACTGATTTCAGACAGCTGAGTCAATTCAGCCATGATCCAAAGAATAGTTTTTCTAAAATATATGTTCATAAGTAATATTAAAGAACTATTGTTTTAAAAACTTTGGGTTTAGAGATGGTTTCTTATGCAGAATTACTGGAGCAATTGACAACTTAAACTGACAGTATGGTTTTTAAGAGAAAACTACTAGAATTGACAAAAATAAATTTTATTTGACCAGCTACATTTATTAAATGACTTTAATTTGACCAGCTAAGTTTAAAAAAATTATTTGATAAACTAAAATTATGATCAAATTATGGTGTATTCAACAAATATATAAACTGTAGCTCTTAATATTATGTCATGAAACAATTTCTAAGATGTATGATTAGAAAAAAGGAAGGTACAGAATATTGAATATAGTCATTTGGGATTTATAAAAGGCAGTTCATATTCATAAATATCTACATTTACATATAGATGTATGTATATATAAAATTTCTAGAGCTATCTTTATAAAAGTGTTACAAGGGATTACATTTCTGGGAGGGGTTAAGGGGGACTAAGGAAGAAAAATTACCTTATAATTTACACAAATTTTATTTTTAATACTTTGAATTTTTATTAATAGCATGAATATATATTTTTTCAATTAAAAACAGCATGAATAAAAGAACTGTAACCTAAATGGTATTCATAAAGTTTCAAATTAATTATAATTATAATAAATATAATATAATGTAATATATAGATTAATTTAAAAACCCTTGAACTGTTTCTATTTAAAGACTACACATGTGGAACCGCCTGGGTGACAAGTAAAAAGGCAATACAATGAAGTAGAGGCAGCACCCAGGGCTCAGTTCCCTTATTTTTAAAATGGATCCAGTGAATAAGTTGTTATGAACATTTTTATGCAAGGTACACTTTCTATAAAAACAATCTTATGGAGAACTCAAAACAGTAAACAAATAAAATCACTTCAAAATACTGGGATGATGAGTCCTCACTGTTAAATTCACTGGGTTTCTCCTTGCATGGCCTTCCACTCTAACTCTGGCTCTAAGGGACCGACGCCATTGTTGTCCTCTTTTGAAACAGCTGTTAGTTTGAATGTGTTTTTCACTCTTACCCACCCTTTGGTTCTTTTGAAAAATTTATCGAGTTATTCACAGTGTCACTCTATTTATAACACAAACCATTCATACATTTAAAAAAAATCACCCACTGTGGAAAATGAGATGTGACTTCATATAATCAATAAAGAATAATTTTTTGAAACTTGAAATAAGTTGTTAATTTTCCAGCTTCATCCTCATCTATACCTCAAGGTGCTATAATTCTTAGCCATAACTCTCTCCACAGGCTAAAGCATTCACAAGAGTGAGTTAATCATCTGTATCAGGTCCTAATTAATGCTCTAGCAGCAGTGGGGAAAAATCTGCTGGCAAGCTTTGACCAACTCCAGGATATTTATTTGGAAACTTTCTCTTCCCCCTCATTAATGCACTGCTTCATTTAGAATATGTCACTTAACAGGCAGTCATAATTATAGATTTTATATTAAAACTGATTATATAGGTAATGAATCTGCTGTGAAACATTCCAAACTGCACAGAGGTATATAAAGAAAATTGTACAAGCTACCCCACTTTTCATGTAGCTTCCAAAATATGATCCCACCTCCAGATGTTGCTGTTATTAATAGACAAGATATTTTCTATGAACATACAAGTACACACACATTTAATCTGTTAGGGCTGTTGTGGGTGTACATGCATATCTGTATATGTGTATGTTCTCTACATAAACCCATACATGTTTCTGGAATTGGCTGTTTTCACTTATTGATATAATGTGGGCATTATGAATAACAAAATACACATAACTGAAGGGTAAATGTTTTTCTGCATATACTGAATTTAACGTGGGATTTTACTCCCTTATCTGCTGAAATTGGAGCAATACATTGACTGATTTTAGAACTTTGGACCAGCCCTGCATTCCTAGGATTAACATCACTAGATTGTGATATATTTACCTTTTTCTATATATTGCTTGATTAGATTTACTAATATTTTACTGAGGATTTGGAATGTTTTTCCAATAAGGATTTGGGACTGTAGTTTTTCTGGAGCTATTATTGTTGTTGCTGTTATTACTATTATTACTTGGTGCTGATATCAGGGTAATTTTTGCCTCATTACATTAGTTGAGATGTATTTTCTCTTTACTTATTGGGAGGAGTTTGTGTGAAATCGGCGCTATTTCTTCTTTAAATATCTGTTAGAATTTGTCAGAGAAGTCATATGGGCATAGAGTTTTATTGCTGTTTTAAGTTTAACTTTGAATTTGGTATCTTTAAATGTATAGAACTATTCGTAGTTACATGTATATACACGTTTATTTCATCTGTATTGTTATAATTATCAGCAAAAAAACTTTTTTGTGAAAGAACTCTTTTGTTAAATGAAATGTCTGAAGGTCTGTAGTTACACCCCCTCTTTCATGACCGGTGTTGGCCAGTCGTGTCTTCTTTCCCATTCCTTCAGTTTTGCTGTGGCTTACCCTTTGGTTTCCAGGTGTTTGCATAGGAGGTGTTTAGATATGTGATTTAATATTTTTCATTACTTTTGGAATTTTTTTGTCCTTTCTCTCTTCCTATATTTATTCTTTCTCTCCTCTTACAGGATCCCAGTTTCATGCATGTGAGTTTGTTTGAAATTATCACATGTGCCTTGAATATTCTTTTATTTTAACCCCTTTTTTGTGTGTGTTTCAGTTTGGGTAATTTCTATTGAATGATGTTAACTTCACTGACTCTTTCCCCATCGCAGTCTATTTGTGAGCCCATTTAAAAGTTTCTCTCTCTCTCTGTGGCATTTCCATTTACTATTTCTTATAATTTCCATCTTTCTGTTGAAATTCTCCAGTTGTTGTCCATCTTCTCCATGAAGGGCTTAAATACATTAATCATAGATATTTTTATTTATTTTTACTTTTTAAAGATTTTATTTATTTATTTTTAGAGAGAGGGCAAAAGGGGAGGAAAGAGGGGGAGAGAAACATCAATATGTGGTTGCTTCTAGCTTATCCCCCACTGGGGACCTGGTCCGGGACCCAGGCATGTGCCCTGACCAGGAATCAAACTGGTGATCCTTTGGTTTACAGACTGGCACTCAATCCAATGAGCCACACCATCCAGGGCTAATCTCAGTTTTTGCAGCCCCTGGGGCTTCTATACACTCATGGCTAGCTGCCATTAAACTTTCACAAACTTGTTAATACAATGCACTAAAATATTCTTAGTCACTTTATGACAGTCTTGTATTTGTCTCTTGCTCTGTCCCAGGTGATCTAGTGCACATGACCATACCTCTCCTTAACGATTTCTACTTCTCTATAGATTTCAGGCAGATTGCTTGTCCTGCTGTCTCAGCTCTCCAATAAATTTGAGAGAAGATATGGTTTTGTAAATTACTCTGCTTCTTTCTAATTGCTAAATGGGAGCAGCACTTATTTCTATTTTCTACATTTTTAAAAGAAGCTGGAACTCCTCATTACCAATTTTAAACCACCAAAATTTCCTCCTTTTTTTGCTTGACTTGACTTTAGGTAATAACTAGAAATATTTGTTGAGTAAATTAATATATTTACACTATATTTGACCTCTTTTACCCCTTCTAGTTAGAAGAAATCTCTTTAGTTTTCTGATGATTGCCATTATCTTAAATATAAACATTACATTTCTTGATTAATAAATTGTAGACATATTCTACTTCTTAATATGAATGGTGAGAATTTAGAATATTTTTACTCTCCCATAACTTCTAGGCTTATGATATTTGAGTTTTTATTGAGATATAATTGGTATACAACATTAGATTAGTGTTAGGTATAAAACTTAATGATTTATTATATGTAAATATAGCAAAATAATTACCACAATACATTTAGTTAACATCCATCACTGCACATTGTTACAAATTATTATTTTTGTGATGAGAACTTTTAATATATACTCTCTTAGCAACTTTATAATACAAATTACAGTATTGTTATCTGTGATATTTTTATCATGATGCTGCTGAGACTTACTTATCTCATAACCGGGGATTTGTAACTTTTGACCACCTTCACTCACTTTGTCCACCTCCTACCTGTGGCGACTATCACTGTTTTCTGTACCTATGAATTCTTTTCTTTTCTTTTTTTAGATTTCACACATAAGCGAGGTCATACAGTATTTGTCTATTTATCATATTTTGCCATGTATAATGCATTATAGTGTATAATGTGCACCCAAGGTTTTGACCCAAACCTTCAGGAAAAATATCTTTATTTTAAATTATTTAATTCAATTATGTATTTATTTATATTTAGAAACAAAATTGATTATCATAATCCAGGTATCATTTTGCATATGACTATCATTATTGCCTTCTACAGTTTTACTTTCAATGCATAAGTATAAATAAATGAATTAAAAACATTTATATAGATACAGAATTAGTGCAGCCTATGTGTAATGTGCATCCTTAGTTTTACCTCAAAAATGTGGGCAAAAGAGTGTGTGTTATACACAGCAAAATATGGATATGTCTAACTTCTTTCACCCAACATAATGCCCTCAAAGTCCATCTATGTTGTTGTAACTGATAGAATTTTTCTTTTACTAGCCGATGATATTCCATTGTGTATACGTATCATACTTCTTCATGTTTTTATGAATCAATTGACACTGAGGTTTTTCCATGTCTTGGCTATTGTAACTACTTCTGCAAGAAACACTGAAGTGCAGATATCTTTTTCAAATAGTGATTTTGTTTCCTTCGGAAAAATACCCAGAAGTGGAATTATGAATCATTTGATAGTTCCATTTTTAATTTTTAAAGAACCTCCATGATTTTTGCTTCATTAGTAGTTATCTTTATAATTTAAAAAATATTGTAGGGTGGGTGAAGATGGAAGAGGGTATAGGGAAGATAAATTGTAATGGAAAAAATTTAAATTAAAAAATTATAGAGTGTATTGATTAAGTGCCCAAATCGCTGAAAGACAACAAATCATTATATATTTATTTATTTTATTTCTGCTCTCTCTTCCAATCTATTAATAGTTACTTTTAAATTTACAAGCTTTTTAATATTTGTACTCAATTTGTTCATATTTTTCTAAAAACAGTTCCTAAATGTGTAATCTAATGCATTTAGTTTGTACTAGCAATTTTTTAATACCATTGAACAAAAAAGTAATATGGTGCCTTATTTATGCACACATAATTGTGTACATAACAACAAAGATGTGAAGAAAGACCAGCTGTTATTTAGATGACCACGCGAAAGTTTCACCTGAGTGTCCATTTTCACACATCCATGTCAGTCTAAATTGCAATTAAAGGAAAACCCACACCTTTGTACATACAACACTAAGCATTTAAAGAGAACTCAGAAATTGAAATGTACAATCTTTATTTCTTCCCTCTGTGTAGCCCTCTATTGCTGAAAACAGCTATTGATTGATGTAGCTCAATTACTCTTATTTTTTGGACATATATATGAATTAAATAATTCTGGTAGAAGAAATAGCACCACATATACAACATTAGTTTCCTATGTCACAAATAACCTGAGCATCTGATATTTGTAAACTATTCTTTAATTTGCTTTGGCTTGTGAACTATTTTGATTTGTTATCTGAAGTACACATAAAAATACAAAGTTCCCTAGATAATGCCTTTACATTCACTCATTGTAGATTTGATTGAAAATGCTTTGTAAGAGACCCACTCCATAGCTCTAAAATTCTTAGACATAAATTATATATTTGTACCTAAAATTTAAAATCTAAAAGAAATTGTAGTATCTAAACTGCCACTGAAAATTGAGGGGCCTTGGTGAAATGGGGATTGCTATCAGCTTCATAACTAGAGAGTAGGCACCCACTTTGAGGGAGTTAATAATTTGTCAAATTAATCATGGAGTAAATTGATCTTATGATGAAGGGCTATTAGTGAATGAATTTTCCAAAAAGTGATCTAGAGGAATTTAGTTCACCAAACCGAAATGATGATCCAGGAGTCCATTCTCACCACATAAACAAACTATTAAAAGTAGTGTGCAAGCATATACTCATACACTTGCATGAATTTTCTGGAGAATACTGTGTTATATCTGTAGGCTTGCATTGTTGCTGTAATGGAGAACACAAGGTACAATGTACAGATGATATGTTATAGAATTGTACCCCTGAAAATTATATAGTTTCATTAACCAATGTTACCCCAATAAATTTAATTAAAAGAATATTTAATTTTAATGAGTATAGATTGTTTTTGAAATTATGTCAAACAAATAGATGTGCATATACATTATTAATTTATTTAAAATATTAAATATAATTTCAAACAGCTTATCCATAGGTCACTTTCAGCCTGGTCATTTTTTTTTATTTCTATTTTGAATCACCCCCCAATTCACATATCTTACAAAGGTGCACAAAAATTACCAATTCTACACCTCAACATTAATTTGAGGTAAGATATAGATTGGGAAGGCATACTAATTATTACATAATGTTATGACTATATCCTTTCTAATAGATTCACACTGCAGGATCAATTTAGTAGTTGTAAATTACCATCTTTCTATATTTAGGCTTGTGTTTCCCTTTTTAACCAATATGAAGAACTCCAAAGCTAGGTTATTCTTTCATGATATTTTCTTTTCTCATTTGAATTTTCCTTTTGCTGATATTTCATTTTTCTTTCCTCAGGAACCATGGTTTGTATTTTTGTGCCTTCCTTCTGGTTATGCTGCTTGGGTTACATGCTCCTACTTTAAGCAGTTGTTGATCCATAACTGTATGACTATGTGCAGTTGTTTTTTTTTTTTTTTTCAGATGCTTCTTTCTTTCCTTCAGCTCTCCAAATGTTGCTCTTTTCTGTTTTAGGGTTTCTAATTTACATTTCTTATCCTGTTATAGAAATCTTGGTTTTGATCAATAATCAACTTTCATTTCATTTTCTTTTGTCTTGCCTTCCTTTTGTATTAATTTCTTCCTTCTCTATTCCCCTTCTTCCTCCTCATATTCAGACTTCATACAAAACTGTGTGCTCAAAAATAAACATGCTCCATCTCACTCTGTGAGAACTGTCTTCCTCCTCGTGTTTTCTTGCTCTACCTTTTGTTTATCTCCAGCTACTTCGCGTTGTGCATCTCATCTTTTCTCATCACAACATGAAATCCATCTTCTTTTTTCTCCACATCTATTCTTAAAAGTTCTCTTATTTCCTTTTTCTTTTAAATTCCAAATATCTCCTCTATGGAGGATGTAGATGAAGAAATGTATGTAATTTTTTTCCTTAAATAAAAGAAACTGGCCATACTTTGCCTGCTCAGTTTTATCAAGAAATGTTCTGGGGAATTTGAATAGCTATATATTTATTTTTTTTCTTAACCTTTCTTGTACAATCTATTCTTTAATTTCTTTATTTCTTTTTTTAATTGTTGTTCAAGTACAATTGTCTCCATTTTCACCCCACCATGTCCCCCTGCCCCAGCCATCCTTGCTTCCCACCCTCAAGTCCACCCCATTTGGCTTTGTCCATGTGTCTTTTCTACATGTTCCTTGATGGGCCCCCATTAACCCCTATTATCCCTCTCCCACCTCCCCTCTGGTTACTGTCAGTTTGTTCTTTATTTCAATGTCTCTGGTTGTATTTTGCTTGCTTGTTTGTTTTGTTGATTAGGTTCAACTAATAGCTGAGATCATATGATATTTCTCTGGCTTGTTTCACTTAGCATAATGCTCTCTAGTTCCATCCATGCTGTCACAAAGGGTAGGACCTCCTTCTTTCTGCTGCATAGTATTCCATTGTGTAAATGTACCACAGTGTTTTGATCCACTCATTTACTGATGCGTTCTTTTAATATGAAAGTTATACTGATTTACAATGTAGAGGATAATCAGGAGTTTGTCTAAATAAGCATATTAAAAACATTGGTTTTGGACAACTTGGTTCTTAGGGAAATTTATCCTTTCTCAGCTTGTGTTTCTTTTTAATTTTTAATAATGTTACTACATATGATAACTCATAGTGGATGTGTGTCTATATGTGTGAATTAAACAGTATTTTTAACACTGCTGAATGTCTGGCACATTTTAACACTTAATAAATGAATGTAGTAACTAGTAACTACTATTTTTAATATATACTTCTTGAGTCATAGACTCCAATTAAACATCATATTAAAATGATACCCTAGACCTCATACTGAGCAATGTTTGTGAAAAAAAAGTATAACTATTATTTTCTCCCTTAATTCAGTGAAAACTTAGCTATGAAGTAGATAATTTAACCTTCCTTTCTCATAGCTCCATTTTATAATTACATTGCCTAATCTAAGACCCAAAAGTGTGGGCTAATTTAACCATTTAACTATTCACCTATCCAGTTTGCTAAACTAGTTCGAAACTCTCCTGTGTAGACTGTCACATTATAAAAGAGAAACAATTGTTTGTTTTGACCTACAAAGGTGTATCTCATCAATATTGTGTGATTTTTAGTGATAATTTTTTGTTCAATTTTTGTTGCATTCTAATTTGAATTTTTCATTAAGCTCCTAGGCAGTTTAATTATATTAGTGACAACTTCAGATTTATTAAAATTAAATATTTATGGCTCTATACATTGTTTTTTTCTGGGAAGCTGTGCTAATACTTGTGAAAATGAGCATGACAATCCGGCCTAAGCAGGAGTTTCTACTCTTCCTCCCTCCAACAGGAGTTTGTATTGTTCTCTTTCTTCTGTCCCTTTTTCACAAACCTCATTCTCTGTAGCTTTTTAAGAAAGAAACCTAATAAATAAGAACACCCTTTTCTTTCTTTTCCCTTCTTCACACTCTGTAATGTCTTTTTTCTTTTCCATCTACTTTCCACCCTTTTTTCATTCTCCATTATTTTTATTTCTTTCATCTTTTAAGTTGTCGATTACCAGTGATCCTTTCCCCATCCTCTATATAGATGAACCAAGAAATTCTTGGTTCTGATATCTTGTTTACCATTGGTATTCTCTTGGTGTACTTCTGAAAACTTTCTAACAGGTTTTTATCATAGTGTATGCTTTTGTTCCAATTTAATTTCCACACCTTTCCCCTTCTCATTGTTTTTTTTGTTGTTGTTGTTTGGGTTTTTGCTTTTCCTGAGATCTACATACAACCCTTTTTGGGCGTCACTTAAGATTCCAAGCACTTTATTCTTTAAAGATAATTTATCTGTATAAAAGGTTATCTCACTCCCCAAAGTCACTATCAAAAATCTGTCTTTTTCATAGAATTCAGAATAATACCATTTACACTTTTAATAGAGTTATGCTTTTCAGCCTTGTACTTTAATTAACCCTTTCATATGGAGCACATTCTCCACGACCTGGAGATTCTATGCAGTTGATGGACGGGTTTGCAAAGTCACCAAGACATGATCTGCTAAATCAGTTTTGGTCAGCTCATTATTTACCACATTTTTTTTTTAAAGAAAAGTAAAACATTGAGTTCTTTTTCTGTTGTAAGGAGATTTAGTGCTCCTAGAACTAAAATGATGCCCCCATTGAGTTTAAAGTAGTGAATATCTATCATCTATCTATCTATCTATCATCTATCTAATTTAATAGTAGACAGAATCAGATATCAGTAATAGGTATCTGGTTGTCTAGACTGATATTATGAAAATATTTATGAGAGGCAATCTTAGATTTCCATAACTTAAAAATATCATTAAAAAGCCATCACAAGTGTTATAGGTTTAAGCAATACCACCAAAGCTTTAAAACTCAGTAGCCCAGATTTCAGAGAGTACTTTCATCTATTAGTTTTAGACAGAGCTAGGCTAGCATTGTACCAAAGAAAATCTCTATAGTCCTTCTTTTCTTTGATTTAATGGCTGATCATATTCTTCCATATGTCTTTCTCTAAATGCACTGCAGAGTCCCTAAGGATGTGACTTGTAATATATTTGTCAGTGATGTGTGGTGTGGCATCCCTACACACACACAAAGGCTGCTAATTGAGAACCCATTCACAGAACAGCATGAGAAAGCACATGCTTTTTAAGGAGTCACAGTGTATGTACCCTTGCGATGTGGCAAATTGCAATCGCGGGAAACGATCAGAGTCAAAGGAGAATATGCCCTTTACAAGATTTAGAAGGGAAAGTTGAGGGCATTATAATTCCAAATCTTTTTTTGTTGCTTTCGTAGCAAAGAAAACCTGTAATGAGTGTTTCCACAGTCATTGCTGAGATGGTGGAAAGATCCACACTGACAGGTTTAATGAGTATTTTACTTTGAACAAATCCTGATAAGATGCTTTTCCCTGGGTTTTTCACTTGATCGCTTTTACTAGATGCCAGTAGCAGAGGCTATGTACTGATGCAGCTTGTCTATGAGAGATAGTGTGTTTAATCCATATTTGAGGAGCAGGAAGCAGATTAAAATAAGCTCCTGGAACAGAGCGAGCAGGAACTGGGAAGTCTCAGGAACTGCTTTGGGGGCACAAA
Organism: Tonatia bakeri; assembly: GCA_004024845.1. Classification (NCBI taxonomy): domain Eukaryota; kingdom Metazoa; phylum Chordata; class Mammalia; order Chiroptera; family Phyllostomidae; genus Tonatia; species Tonatia bakeri. Next base: position 19,164 of record PVIA01006469.1, read on the forward strand.
ATTGGGATTCTCTGATAACAGACAGGAAACAACTCTAAAGGGAAAGGAGGGTTAGAAATACAGGTGATTGTTGTAAGAAATATCTAACATCTAAAATGATATTTTACTAATACCATGTTATGGAAAAGATTGAAGAATGAAAGAGATGAATAAAATCGTTTCCACCACCAATGAAGCAGATGATCTGTACAGAGCACTTTCTGAATGCATTCCATTGAAAAGGGCTTCTGGAAAGAAATGAACAGATACCCTCTTCCTACTTTTGCTATTTCACAAGTCTAAAAGATATAAGTTGTAATAGACATTGCTAGAAGATAAATAACTGATGAAATCTGTGTAATCAACTATTTCTCTTGTTTTAAGACTGATATTTAAGCAGTTGCAGACAGGGAGAAAGATAATTTTCTTGAATTAATGTATAGGCTTTGAGTAAAGAAGGCAAGCAGTCTGCTGTTGCCCAGCCTGAACTGATGTGTATAAAAGAGAGGAAACAACACTGACAGTAGAGGGAGAAGACCATCTCTGCAAGGTAAGGATGGAGATTATTTTCCAGCAAGCATGACTAAAGGTTTCTTTCCATCAAGGCGCAAAGAAGAGTAATGTGCCATTAGCATAAGAATCACACTAGAGTGACACATTATTTTTACCTTTTTTTCTGTAGATTTAGACTTATGTTCAACATTTATAAAGCTTTGCTTATTTCTGTGTGTTTATTTAGAACTAAACATAATTATTTTATGAGATTGTGAGTTAAAGATATAATGCTTAGACAATAGCTATGAGAGTTATCTGAACAAGAAAAATCTAAATGATAATTTTATTCAATACATTTTGGGAAACCATAATTCCAATTTTTGCATGGTGTCTGAACAGGTAATAATGAACTTAATTTGTGTTCAAGAGTTAGGTTAAGTTATGAGTGGATTATAGTTGTATTTAAGAATAAGATACCCGCGACTGTAATGAGTGAACTCTTCTCTAGAATGGGGAGGGGCGGAGAAACACCAAGGATGGCCATGTATGCATCATTCCAACAACATCGTTCCAACTGACAGAAAAAAAGAAATGCTCAAGGCCAGCACCAAACCCTAGGAAGGTGATTGGATGGGAGGGACACATCCTCCCATCTGTTTCTGCAGTGGGGTGATTTGGGGGAAGCTTTTGAAAGAAGAGCACATGGGACTTCTGCGCTCTTGGATTCTCCTCTCTTTCTGATCTGACAGGAGGCTGGTGTTCCTCTCAGGGGACCTTAGGAATTAGGTGGTCTGGGAATGTTCTTGGGGAATCCCTGAGTGCTCCAGGGTGGGCCTCCAGTGCAACAAGCTCTGGTAAGAGCAGAGAGGAGGAGGTTCAGGCTGGCGAGTTTGGGGAGGTTTGGGCCATGGACTCAAGGAGGTTCTGGGCCGGCAAGCCCCATGCCCTTCCTTGAGTGCTTCAGGCCTGACTTAGAACACTACAAGAACTCCGAGCAAGGCCAGTAAGAAGGAGGTGGTGGGGTGGCAGGAGGAGATTTAGGCCAGCAGGTCCCAGGAGGCAGGTCCTGGGTGGTGGGGCAGCCAATACACAAGCCCTATGCCCCACCGTGGCGTGCAAAGTATAGGGAAACTGCTGCGTAGCCACACGACTGCAGCCCAAGTGCTCCCCCGGCAGTGGGGGTGGGCAGCAAGGCACCTGTGTATAACCATAAGTAAATAAAAATTACTTTTCCTTTCTGTAGGTGACAGTTCTGCGTGGTATGGGCCCAGCTCCCACTCAGAGATGTACAGGACCCACACCCACGGGTAAGTTCTCCCATGGGGAATCAGGCCTGCAATTTGCCTAGGCCACTTTGAGTCTCACTCCTGCTAAAAACTCCCTTACCCTGAATTGAAGACATTCACTGCAAAGTAACTTCCTAAAATCCATGCTAAACCTTCCAAGAATGAGTGTAGGCACCCCTGGCTGGTATAGCTCAGTGGATTGAGTGGAGGCTGAGAACCAGGCATTGCAGGTTCGATTCCCAGTGAGGGCACATGCCTAGGTTGCAGGCCATGTCCTCCAGCAACTGCACACTGATGTTTCTCTTTTTCTCTCTCTCTCTTCCCCTCCCTTCCCTCTCTAAAAATAAATAAATAAACTCTTAAAAAACAAGAATGAATGTAACCAGATCAACCACTTTTGCCTCTTCATTTGCAATATCCCTCTTTTGTGATGTGATTAGCAGCATTGGCTCCTTTGTTTTGTGTCAAATGTAACCACCTAAAGTGAACCTATACATAGTAAATGAGGACCATCATGCAATGTGACCAGAAAGAGAAATAAAGGTCATTCATGGTAAGGGCCATGGCTATTGCTCCCCTTGAGAGAAAAGCCATGCTGTCTTTTTCTTTCCACCTGACTCGGTAATCCATGGGAATGTCTCATTTCATCCATAATGACGTGGACACTGTGGGCTGGTGTCTGCATCACGTTTCCACCAGACTCTGTCTTCAGAGTTATTGCCTATGGGCGGCAGGTGGTGGGACCCCACTAGTTTGGTTACATAAGGACAACCGCCTGACATCTAATTTGTAATGTTGACAATCTTGGGCTTCTTGCTATTTTTTTTGGTTACAAATAAATATTTAGTTATGTTCACATATATACTAAAATGTTTCTGTTTTAGGTTTTGTTAACCAGTAATTTGGATTATGACAAGTTATTAAAAACTCTATTCTTGTCAGAAAAAATTACTAAGAATTCTGTAACTTCTATTTCTTTTCCAACTGCGTATAGAGCTTAACGGTACAGAGCTTAACGGTACTTGCAACTCTTGTTTGCATAGAGCTGGGGCCTCTTTAAATAATTACAGCCATTAGTGTGTGAGTAATTTCCAGGTCCAGCATCTAAAACTTCTTGCACAATCTTCCATAATCTCTTATATTCCTTAACTGCTGGCTGAATGCAGAGAATGTAGTTGAGGATACCAGGCTGTGGTTGTTTTATTTCGTTTTCTGAAAAACCAAATCTGAAATTGCAGATTTGCCTTTTCTCTCTTTCCATATATATAGAGATAGATAGATTATAGATATAGATATAGATATAAAATATATTACCAAATTTTTTGACTCTAAGACACATTAGACCATAAGACACACCTAGGTTTTAGAGGAGGAAAATAGGGAAAAAATTGAAGCAAAAATGTGTTAAAACATTTAATAATATAAATAACATAGGCCTCCTCCTCCCCACAGTGAGCTAGGTAAGCTATATTTGGACTATAAGATGCACACCCCCCTTTCCTCCCAAATTTGGGGGATGCGTTTTTTACTCCAAAAAATACATATATCTAAATATATATATATAAATAGATACTTAAATATTCAAAACCCACTCTCTCCTGGCATGCAATACAAAAAGAGGTTTGGGTGAAACCTAGTCCATGAACCTTCGTTTTCCGACTCCTGCCCCAGAAGACGGTGGGCGAGCTCTGTGGTAGGAGCCTAAGTTATCGAAAGACTCCCTGCAGCAGTGCTCTTACCAACTTTCCCTGCCCAGAGGGACTGTGATGCAAACCAGAAAGGGTAAACTCCTGAGATTTGAAGGTTGTTTCTTGTATCGGTTTCTCTCACCTGACAAATTTATCTAATGCTTTGTTGTGCTATGATCTAACAAGAAAGTGAAACTGCAGAGTTCTTCCTGATTGATTACCTCTTAAATTTGCTGTTTGATAAACTTCAGGTATTTATAGTATCCCTTTAACCCCATTCTTAACTGTAGTTGACCAATCTGTCTATACTTAGCACTTTTAATCTTACCTCATATCCAGATTTTTAAATATTGAATATTTTCTTATTTCACTCCTGTTTGATGGTGTATTTCTGCGACTCGGTTACCTAAACTATTTAAGCAGGAGATAACTGGTAGAAAGTGATTATCAGGTAACGTGACCCTGCCATTAGCAAAAACACTTAGTACTTTAATGTTTCCTCTAAGTAGCCCTATCGCTCTGATCTGCCAAAGTGTTCTTCGGTTTCCTCTTTCAAGCTAAAAGCAAACCTCTGCCAACCCAGTACCCAAGACCCAAGACCCAAGACCCGGCACTGAGACAAGCTGGAAGTAAACTGCATCAGGCAGCTGTCACGTTTGATTCTGACCATTTGGAAACTTCAGAAAATTCCGGTGTTCATACTAGTAAGCCAGACATGATTTTTAGTTTATTTTGTATCAAAACTGAATGTCCTATCTCCCATAAATATTAAAACAATTGCAATTTAAACAATAAAGACAAAAAGATCAAGTCACCAAATGATTTCAATCATATGTGGAATCTAATGAACAAAATGAACCAATAAACAAAATAGACAACAAGCTGACAGCTGTCGGGGGAAGAGCTGGGGGGCTTGGTGGTGTGTTGAATGAACGAGCAAGAAGGAAAAAAGATCAAAACTCATGGACACAACAACTGTGTGGTGATTGCTGGAGGTAGGGTGGAAGGGGGTGGGTGGAGGAGAGTAATGGGGATGAACGGTGAAGGATGGAGACCTGACTTGCAGTGTGCAGATAATGTGTTGTGGAATTGTGCTCCTGAAAACTGTATAATTTTATTAACCAGTGTTTAACAAAAAGTAAATTGAACTTCAATAAATTCAACAAAAAATGAAAAAACAACAAAACCAAAAATTGAAAAGTTTAAATCAAAAAAGAAACTTGGCATAAAAGCGAGTTTATAAGTTTTCTGTTGCTGTAACAAATTATCACAGAATTAGTGACCTAGAACAAGACAAATTCCTTATAGTTTCCATGGTCAGGAGTCTAAGTGCTAATCAATTGGTTCCTCTGCTCAGACCTCACACGGTGGAATCAAGCTATTGCCTGGCACTGCAATTCTCATTTCATAGACTCTGAATATTTTTTTTCCCTGAACTTAGTGTCTCATTCTTTACTTGAATCCTGGCTTTACTACTGACTAATTGTATGACCTTGCCAAAATTGCTTGACTATTTTATGCCTTTGTTTCCTCATCTATAATATTTAGAAAATAATGGAAAAATTTTAACATAATTGATAAGAAGATTAAATAAACTAGGCAAAGCAGTGCTTAGAAGACTGTTTAATGTATACCACTCATTCAAACATTAGTTCTTGTTATAATTACTAGTCCATTAATGCTTATACTGAAGTTTTTTATTATGATCCGCATTGCAAATCTCTTAGAATAACATTTAAGGATTTGGGAAGGAAAAAGATTATCCTCGACTGACGTAGATACTGACCCACAGTGTCCGAGTCATTATGGAAGAAATGAGACATTCCCATGGATTACTGAGTCCAGTGGAGGGAAAGGGACAGCATGGCTTTTCTCTCAAGAGGAACAAAAGCCATGGCCTCTGCCATGACACGCCTTTATTTCTATCTCCCCCGCACATTACATGATGGTCCTCATTTACCACGCACAGGTTCGATTTAGGTGGTTATCTTTTACACAAAACAAAGGAGCCAATGCTGCTAATCACATCACAGAAGAGGGATATTTGCAAATGAAAAGGCAAAAGTGGTTGATCTGGTTACACTCATCCTTGGAGGGTTTAGCATGGTTTTTGGGAAGTTGCTTTGCAGTAAATATCCTCAATTCAGGGTGAGGGAGTTTTAGCAAAAAGCAAGACTCATAGCGGCCTAGGTACATTGCAGGCCTGATTCCCTATGAGAGAACCTATCCATGGGTGTGGTTCCTGTACATCTCCAAGTGGTAGCTAGGCCCACACCACACAGAACAGTCTCCTACACTCTACACTTTCCTGTTCTTGCAAGAATTAAATGGACATGAGACAGATTAACAGGCAAAAATCAAATTTAATTTCATGCAGGCTCTGTGAAATATGAGGCCCATAGGCAGTTGGGCACTCAGGTTTATAGGCTTTTCTGAGTTAAGGAGAAAGGAGTAGGAGCTTGGGACTTCAAAGACAAGGAAAACAATTTATAGAAAGTTAAAAAATAAATATACGGTAAACTAATGTTTGTGGTGCCATGCAGAGGCAATGGGACACAGAGAGGAGTTTGAACAAACAGGTTTTGCCCAGTTTACTTAAGTTTACCATGCCTAGCCCATATTCTTGGTAGTTATCTCTGGTGATGGTTCTCTCCCTGGATTGAGCCTCTAAATTCTCTACAGAAGTTGGGGTGAGAGTGGGATAGGAAAACTTCCTGGGTCTTCTTATTCTTAAAAATAATCAATTAAAATAATCCTCATACTAAAGAGAAACATTAGAGGTGGCTAATTTTGGTCCCTACATGTTTTTTTTTTTTCTACAATAGATCTCAAACTATTATTATTGGACTCTGTACCAGTCAGTGTCTTCATCCAACTGCAATAGTTAATATTTTTCAGACTTTACTTCAAACATTTTACCCTGAACTCGTGATCTATTTGGAGCAGGTTTGTCTTGTATTTCTATTAAGAAATCTCATCTTTTGATAAATACTTCAACAATGAAGGGTTTCCTGATGCTGCAAAGTGTGGAGGGAAGAGATAAAGAGATGGTAAAGGAGAAAAACATAAAAACAAACACTCTGAGCCACTCTCAGGAAAAGCGTTTCATCATCCTGCACAGTTCCAGTGGCTAACCTCTGGTATTAGTTAGGATTCTTCAGAGAAACACAACCAACAAGACTGATTGATTTAAAAAAGTGATTTGTAAGTACGGAGACTGACAAGTTCCAAGATCTGCATTGGCTGAGCTGGAGACTCAGAAGAGCAGATATGTGTTGTAGTCTGAGTCTGAAGACCTAAGTACCAGAAGAGCAGAGGGTATTCATTTCAGTTGGGAAGTAGCCTGGCTTAAAGCCAAAGTGAAGGTGATGTTTCAGTCTGAGGATGAAGGTGGGGAAAGACTGTTACGGAAAAGACGACTCAGACGGCCTGGGAGTTTGCGAAGTGGGGTTTATTCACGCATGCGGACCCAGAGGAGATAAGATCCAAATTCTGGGCCCCGAGTTTAACCTGGGGCTTGCTTATATACTCTGTTACAAAAGCGAAAGAGGAGGACAAAAGTGAAAGAGGAGGGGGAAGCAGCTGCTAAAAGCAAGCACACAGAAGCAGAAGTGAAGGTTAGTGTTTTGGCCTTGAGGTAACTGCTTATCGGGAGAGACTGCTGTCTGGGAACAGCTGCTGGTCAGCTCCTACCTAAGAATGGCTACTGTTTAGCTATGTCCCAGCACAAGACCAGCTCAGAGCAGTCAGGCAGACGTTTCCTCTTACTCAGCCTTCTTGTTTTATTCAGGTCTTCTATTGATTCAATGTGGCCTACTCACTTTAAGGAGAGCAACTGCCCCACCTGTTCTACTGATTCAAAAATTAATCTCTTTCGGAGAAACCCTTACGGACACACCCAGAATAGTATTTCACCAATCATCTGGGCATTCGTGACCCCGTCAAACTGACACAAAATTAAGTACCATACTGGTCCTCATTGTTGCTTTATAAGTTTGTTAAGTAATATATAATTATATGTTTAAATATTGATGATGACTATTTTATCTTCTTGTCTGAAAATTCTTGAGGGAAAAGATCATATTTTTTAATATTCTTCCCTTCAAAAAATTGTACAATGATATGTAGCCTAGGGTCTCTCAATACATCTCTAATAGGCAGTGGGCTTGGTCATCTGACTCAGAGGGAAATAGAACCCATTATTGGATAAAAATCTTCCTAGCAAGAGCAAATTTAAATCTTTATAAACACCTAAATCAAATAGTCAATAAGATACCCCATGTTACCAAATTCTGTTGTGGCACACAAACCAGGAAATAAATAGATAATTTAGTGTTTACAGATCTACATATTTCAATAAATTTTAGGAGTAGTGGAAAACAGCAACTACCCCATGTGTACATCATCCTTTAAAAAAAAACATATAGCACTCCTCATTGTATGGGACATTTTGAAAGTAGAATTTTGTTTATATTAACTTTTGACAAATTAATTTTTTAAGACTACAGATCTCTCTCTTTTTTTTAAACTTCAAGGTCATTTTTTAAAGATTTTATTTATTTATTTTCAGAGAGAGGAGAAGGGAGGGAGAAAGAGAGGGAGAGAAACATTGTGTGGTTGCCTCTCATGTGCTCCACACTGGGGACCTGGCCTGCAACCCAGGAATGTGCCCTGACTGGGAATTGAACCAACAACTTTCTGCTTCGTAGTCCAGCGCTCAATCCACTGAGCCACGTCAGCCAGGGCAAGACTACAAATCTCTTATGACTTGTTGCAAATTAGAATCTGTGAAAATAGTTAAATGGCATCCTTTTATAAGAAAATATTTATTGTTTCCTTATTTTAAGGTAGAAAATAGACAGGGAAAGGCTAAAAATAGTATGGGAAATGGAGAAGCCAAAGAACTTGTATGTATGACCCATGGACATGACTAAGGGGCAGGGGGAAAATGATGGTGGGAGGGGTGGTACAGGGCAGAGGGGAATAAAGGGGAGAAGAAAATGGGACAACTGTAATACCATAGCCAAAATATATTTACAAAATTAAAATAAATGTTATTTTAAATTTCCAAATAAAAAAGAATTCTATAAATATGACTTTGTGTTTATTTTAATATTGATTAAATCATTTTGTTTCTGTTTATTTAAATTGCAGAAGCTTTCTCAAATATGATACTTCCTCAAATATATATATATATATAAAACTCCTTATTTGCTTGACTATTTTTAATAATATTTGGTAAGAAGTAGTTGCAATTATTGTATTGGTTATTATTAATATTAACAGAAATAAATTGCCTTTGAAATTATATTGCTGGCTATAAAAAATATGTGTTGATCCATAATATTATTATAGGTACATATATCCATTTGAGAGACTTTGCTAAAGCAAATAATTAAAAAAATAGAACTCTGAATATGACTACAATAGGAATTAGAGTCTCCTAACAATGAACTGTCAACCTAAAAATGTAGGTGGTGATAAGTGAACAAAAGGCATTTATTTGGGATCAAAAGAATTGTAATTTGGGGAGTACAGTTTCAGGCAGCAGTTCAAATAGGGTCCTCCTCCCTGCAAGAAAGAGGCTCCAGGTTTGCACAGGAAAAATGGAGGAAAATGCAGGCAGTTGTCTTAAAGAAGAGCTCACCTGTGCTGGATGAGGTAAGGTTAAATATGTACTGCAGAGACTGGCTGGAGATTCAGTCATTAGGCAAAAGGCTAGTTGTGGGCTTTATTGATTGTCTAACAGTTCAGTGATCAGCAACGACTAATTTCTTCAGTCCTTGCAAACAGGATATTCTTGTTCTTCCTAACTTGATGGAATGTTGGCAGTTTGGTCCTGTTTGGAAAATAAAGATCTGCAGGGCAGTCTCTCTGAAATGTCTACTCTGGCTCTATTTTAATATGGATTCACTCATGTCGTTTTTCACAGAACAGAATGGCATACACTGTGAAGTTAGTGTAAATTTTTCTTTATTAATAGGAGAAAACCTAAATACATCCTTGACCTAGCCAGCTTTAAAATTCTATCCTCATGAGAATAAAAACAAAATATGAAAATTAAAAATATATATAAAATATATAAAGTATGGCTAGTCAATGTTTCTTTAGGATACTTGGCTTGATTTAATGATTAATCTCTTTAAATTGCATAAAATACACATATATAAATATTTAAATTATCTAGATGAACTTCAATTTTTTTTCTCCTGAGAATTGATGATTAGTACGTTTTTTAACATGGGAATGAAAATGCAAAACAAACAAAAACAAAAAAAACCATAGAAACCCCACAGCAATAGGGCATACATTTCTGTTTCAAATTAAAGAAGTCTTTATATTTAGTTACAGCTCCTTATTATGACTTTGATCTTACAATTTCATGCTCTAATCTACCAAGGGTGTCAAAATCATTTTCATCAGGGGCTACATCAGCCTTGTGGTTGCCTTCAAAGGGCTGAATGTAATTTTAGGATACATAAATGTAACTACCTCCTAACAGTTACGCAAGAGCTCCGCTCCGGCACTGGGTAGAAACAAGGTGCCGGGCTGGATAAAACAAGGTGGAGGGCCAGATTCATCCCATGGGCCTTGTGTTTGCCACCTCTGATCTATAATCTAAAATACATTTAGTTGCATCTCAGTTTTATCCTTATTGAAATTGTCTCTAATTTCCCCCAGAATTCTGCACTAAAACTGCTAAGGCAATGAATACGCAGAGGGTGTGAATTATTTATTCATACAGATTACTTTTAGGTTGAGACCAACAGGAATTTGACTAGGTCACTGGCTCTGGAGCACTGAAAGCCATGTCAATAGCAAGGAAGCCACTGTTTTTCAATTAGTGTACTAAAGCAAACAGCTTCCAAATAATATATATCCACTTCAAAAATTGTTATTTTATTGATTAAAATATATCTTTATTATATATCTTTATTAGTCCGATTCTCTTCTGTTTAATAGCATGACTTTATATAATTTTCTGATTAGTTATTGCCAACTGCCAAAACGACTTAAACACTAAATTTTGTCTAATACATAGGGACTGCTTGTTCATTGTCTGCTATTTTTTATAGATGAAGGTGAGACTTTGCAAAAAATATAAATTAATCCAAACTTCTCCTCCTTCCCTCATCTCTATATGCAGTTAGCAAATCTGAACTAATTTTATGAACTCTGGAAGGATTTTTTCATTGATTTGTTACAAAGCCTATTTCTCAATATGAGACTTTTTGTGAGTTTAAGTTATGGTTTCAAGTTTTAGACCATCTGAAATCTCTGCAAGGGAGTGCTTTCCATTAGAGACAGTTTCAGATTGCTGCTCTGACTTTATTTCGCCTTTCAAAATAGATTTAACCGAATAGAATTAGATTTAGTTCCTTTTGTTAAATAACAGCTCACCTACTTTGGTTATTTAAATTCTCCTCTTTTCCTGCAGGAAAAGGTATTCATTTGTAAGTTTCTATTTTTCTTGCTCACGGTGGCAATTTTATGCTATGAAAATCCTGGTCTCTCTAGACTTTTGTTTTCTTTCTTTCTGTTCCTGCAATTAATGGAACATTCACAATGTTTAGGATTCTCTCTTTTCACCTGGCCCAGGAAACATTTTAGGCAAAAACTAGATTTGTTTCAACTTTAAATTTGTTAGTGGACAAAAGCAACACATTCCTTACTGAGTCACAGACTTCCTTGGTAATTTATGCAGCATTTACTTTAAACAAACAGAACTTTGAATGTGCTTTAAAAATATCACATCTCACTGGTTCAGTCAGGAGTCACAATGCAGGAGTTAACTTTCAGGAAAGCTGCTCATTTTCCTAGTCTTTTCCTCAGAAAAAGCAAGCTATTGACTCCAAATAATAGACTATTAATTAGTCATGTTTATTTAATTAATACTTTCTTTGCTTAACCACACTAAAATATAAGTCTAAGGGTGATCCTACTGCCATGGTCTGTACATAAAATAAAATATAAAGTTATTTATTGATTCATGCATCTATTTTATAAGCCAATGTAGAGAGGTAGGTTCAATTAAAAGAATAATTAAAGAAGATAATTCAGGTGATACAAATAAGTCCGTATTTAACAGTTCACGAATCTGAGCTTCAAAGTCGTGCAGAAAGCCAGAAGCTTTTATAGCATAATGAATAGATAACAAGAAGGAGGCAAATAGAAAATGTCTGATTGTCTGGGGCCTTGAAGTCAACCTTGTTTGGGGTGAGAAAGCCCAGAGTTGATTGATTTGGTGTTTGGGAGATCGGCTGACCTGACAGACTGAGGCTCTGGTTAGGTGGAGCATTTACAAGAGCACTCACGTTACCCAAGTTTCAATCGCTGATTTGACTTCTTGGGAGCATGTTCCATCTAGCAGCTCTGCCTTGGACCTAAATCTTTATTTTAAAAGTTTGATTTTTTTCTTTTAATTCCTAACAAATACAGGGAACCTAATGAACCTGTATCTGATAAACTGTTCCAACGGTGCCATCTGTAAAGATCTGCACCTATGTAACAAATCAAAATAATAAATATTCAATAATGTGATAATCAATAATGTAATTCTGTACAGAAGAGGGAAAGCCAAGTGTTTTACAAATTTAAGACATTATCACTGCATACTATTCTGGTAAAAGAATTATTAAAGTTCTTTATAAGTAAAATTATCAATCTTTTATTTATTTTTACTTTTTATTTTTATTATTCCTAGTACTATAAATAGATACAGTGTGATTCAGGTGTATCTCATGGTGCATTTGCCTTTGGGTAAGTAAACAGAGTTTTAATGAAATTTCACTTGATTATTATGCAGATGCACATATATATTGACGTGTTTTGCCTTTCATTTCTAGAATGAAATCAATTCTACTTCAGTGTCAGTAAGTTCTGGGTGGAGGGGATATCCTACTGTGATTTGAGCATAATGAAGGCTGATTGAAGTGTCAATGATTCAGCTGTGTTTTGTATTGCAAAGTTAAACATGGTCTTTTCATTTAAACAAAATAGTTCAAAATAGATAGGGATGTCAGGACGATTGGGAACTGTGGGAAAATTTAAGTTCATGGCTCAATCCATTGGAAAACAAAAAAGAATTTAACTTGACCCTCACCAAGGCGGGAGCTGCAGCTCTTCACAAGCAGTAGAACTTCCTTAACATACATTCTTCTTCTTTTCTTGGATGTTATTGCAGATGATGTGATACCATCTGAATGAATTGTTTAAAACTTTGAGGAATGGAGATGCTAAATTTATAAAAAGCCCAGAGATTTTATTATTCATGTATTTTTGAATAATTTTCTTTTGTGATCATGAAGGTAGATGTGGGAACATATAGTGTCAGCACTCTTGAAAATGAATTGGGATAGCTTTGCAAAATGTAGATAGCCTTATTTACGTTCTTATTATGATGATTTATTTAAAAGCTGCAAAAATAGAATGAATTGGACACTGTAGAAAGAATTAAAACCATGCCTTTCTTTTAAAAACACTATGTACTGTATATGAGGATATAAATTGTCAGTGGGTATAGTTTCTAATTGAGAGTCAGAAAATGAGAGTATATTCTTACCTCCATAGCTATCTAGCAGTCTAAACTTTGTCAAATTCTTAAACTTGTTTTATATTCTGTGCCTTTGTCCATGAAAATAAAGGGTTGGGCTAGGAGATGTGAAATCCTCTACATCAGTGCATCTACCCTCTTCTAATTCAAAAATCAACTCTCTAAACTTGAGTTTTCTCACTTGTAGAGTGGGGTAACAATAGCTATACATTAACAATAAGATGATGTACATAAAACACTACGTAGGGTGCTAGTATAGTGTTAGTGCACCATATACACTGGTACCACTCTCATCTTATCATATTGCCATTGCCGTCATCATCATCATCTTCCTGTTTGGATAGTATGGGTCATTGTTATATTGTTCTTTATGATTTTTCTATATATTTCAGAATTTAATATACTTATTAATATTATGTCATATGCTTATTATTTATCCATAAAACAAGTTCTAGGTTTTTTATGAAAGTGGATTGATTTTGTCATCTGATTTTAATTATAAAGTTGGCAGAATTCACTAGAATAGACCAAATTATACGCTCCCCTCATTTCCTTTAAAAATCTTAACTCTTCTCTGCATAGAATTAGATTATAGTTAAAATTTAATGGCAACCAATTGTTTTAATTGTGAAATATATTCATCAGAAAAATGATAAAATAACCTGACACATTTTGATCTTTTCTCTGTGAATGTTTGATGAGTGATGAGACCTCCTGGCACCTCTCCAAAGGTCATCTCTATCTGGGTCAGAAAAACACTGTCAGAAAGGAAACATGTGTTTTCTACCCTCTTAGGTTCAATGTGTTTGAGGGCATGCCCATTAAATTGACAAATACAAATTAAAAAAACAAAAGACAAATTTTAAGCATGTATTTTTATTAATGTATGTATGGAAGTTCAAAGAAAAATGTGACTCTATGAGGTAGTTAGAATTTGAAGCTTATATACCATCTTAATCAGGGAAGTAAAGGGGTAAAAGTGTTGGGGTCTGCCCTGCCTGGTCTCAGGAAGCTGTAACCCCCTGAGACTTAGGCTGAGTGAGAGACCTCCGAACCAGGAGACACTAAGGAGACAAAACTTATTTCCCTGGCATGAACGCTGTCTGTTCTGTGCCTGGCCTCCAATGTTTGATCAGTTAGCCAATGACTAGTAAGATTTCCTAAGGAGGGAATCGCCTAAGATAGGCATGATCATGTGGAAGCCTCAGGAAAGGATTTGGTGGGCTGTGGAAATAAAGGGGTGCTCGACATCAACTCCTGCCCCCTCGGCTTTGTCAAAGCCTGAGTCCTTGTTCTTAGTTATGAGAAATCCAAGTCTCCTGGCTGCTTTTGTCTCTTCTGCCCAACTCAGGCCTGCGGAAATAACAGGTGTGGTGCGGTCCAGACGAGAGTCAGTGGACCCCCAGGGTAATCAGACCTGGGACATAGAATATGCAAGATCCTGTGAGATCTGCTTGCTGGAGGATGCTATTGAATTAGAATATGAAGGCACGGGCAGGAAACGAGACTAGCCTTTTAGGTCCTGTAGTCTTTTTAAGTGACAAAACACAAAATCTCCCAGCAGGAGTTCTTTCAGTCCCTTTGAAAACTACCTATTCCTTTTGATCTTCCCTGCCAGACCATAATCCACAAACTATATCTGTATTCTTAATAAAAGCCTGCTTGGGGGGGAAAGCAGGTCGCTGTCCACTAGAGAGAGTGGCCATGGCATTCTCCACTAGAAAGAGTGGCCGTTTCGTCCCTATTTCTCCAAAGGACTCAGTTGTCTATGTGTATGTTTTTCTCCTATTTCCATGAGCCATCTGCAGTGTTCTGCAGTCACTGCAGACTGGTGACGGCGACACAAAAGGGCACTTCCAAAAAAGCATATGGCTTTTTTAGTATAGCAAGGAGGAGAGGAAGCAAGAGTGCGATTATGGAAATAAATGACTTTTAGGAAAATAAAGGGGCTTTTAAGAGAATGGACAGCGGGTATGATAGCTATACGGCAATGTCAGATTAGGTGTGGCGCTGGCTTTTCTCCAATGGTAAGTTGTCTTTCCTTGTCTCAAAACTTTTAGGAAAGATTTATGACAATTGAGTTATTTTGAGAGGCTTTGCTTTTAAGCTGTTAAGAAAACAAGAACCTATTCTGAGATACCTTCACTTTAAAATAATTTTTATGCCGCAGTTGTATATCCTGGATCCCTTCATCTTTGTACATTTTATGAATATTTTGTGTTTTAAAATGTGTTGGTACCCCCTCTGAATAAACAGCTTATTGGGATCAATATTTGCTGTCTTTACTAGGTGGCATTCCTTTCAAAATATACCCAGCTTATCAATGGATATCAGTTCTGCAGAGTCTGGAAACTTACCCTTGGCTGATAAAGAGTGACAGGGAGAACTTCCTGTATCTGGATACTCAGTCCTACTTCTTTCTGGTAGACCCTTACTAAAGTGTCTCACGTGGATTACCTAACAGTTTCTGTGTGATCCTGGCATTGACTGATGAAACCAGAAGATTATTTTATTTATTTCACTTTTGAAGAAATTAAATTTTTCAACACTGCTTCTCTCTTGATTTATAATGTTCAGAACATCTTTAGTGCATATCTAATAGATATATATTCAGTTAATACATTAACATTTTTATATCTGTAACTCAATTTAAGTCTTAAATAACTCAGTGCCGCATTGGCATTTTCTTTCCAGCAGCTAGAAATAATTCATTTTTAAGTAGCTAATCCATGTTCCTTGTAAAAAATAAAATAGAAATTTCACATAAGCAAAAAAATTATATAATTGTATGAACAAGAGATAACATTGGTTTTTTAAATTATATTTTATTGATTATGCTATTATGAATTGTCCTGACTTTTTTTCTCTGCCCTCCCAGCACCCCCACTCCCTTAGGCAATCCCCCACCATTGTTTATGTCCATGGGTTAAGCATTGAAGTTGTTTGGCTATTCCATTTCCTACACTGTATTTTCATCCCCATGTAACTACCTATTTGTACTTCCTAAACCCCTCACCTCCTCACCCATTCCCCCACAGACCCACCCATCTGGCAATCACCACAGTGCTCTCTGTATCCATGATTCCGTCTCAGTTCTTGTTTGCTTAGTTTGTGTTTTAGCTTCAGTTGTTAATAGATATGTATTTGTGCCATTTTATTATTCATAGATTTGATCTTCTTCTTCTGAAATAAGTCCCTTTAACATTTCATATAATAATTGTTTGGTAATAATGAATTCCTTTAGTTTTTCTTGTCTGGGAACCTCTTTATCTGCCCTTTGATTCTAAATGATAGCTCTGCTGGGTAGAACAATCTTGGCTGTAGGTCTCTGCTTTTCATGACTTTGAATATTTCTTGTCAATTCCTTCTAGCCTGCAAAGTTTCGAGAACTAGATAACATTGTTAAAATTTTTATGTTCCTCTAGACATATACTATGCAATACAAATGCATATACATTATTCTTATGAAACAGGGGACCTAGTTTCTACACTGCTTTTTAATCTGTTTTTCTCCCTGAGAAACATGTCATGAATATTCTTCCATGTTAATAAATTTCCTCTTCGTGCATTTGTCCCTTATATGATTGAAACATGCTTTAAAAACCATACCCCACAATTGGATGTTCAGATTGAGTCAATATTTTGTTACTAAAAATACTTCACTTTGAACATCCTTTTCATATCTTTTTATATTTGTTTCATTATATCTTCAGAATTCATTCATAGAAATATAATAATTCAACATTTATACACATTTTAACATTATAATAATTTTTAAAATTATAATCTTTAGTTTTTATAAAAAGTCTTCTATGTTCTTATTTCTCTTATTTGCATTACTTAGTGTTATCCTTTTTAACCTATTCAGTACTTTTATTTTATATTTTTATCATCTTTTGAATTGGCAAACAACAAATCAAAGATAAAATGACAGTCCAATATTACTTAAATGAACCTAGATAACGTTTCATTTCAACTTAACTACAAAGCCTGCATCAATGATGTATGGAAAGTGACTTATGAATTAAAAAATAGGTCTAGTAGAGAAAGACAAATATTTAACACAATAAAGAAGTCCTCTACTCTCTTAATCTAACATTAAATTATGAAAATTACTCAGACTCAATCCTACCTTGATTACCTGTGAAGTATACCATACTAACATCTCTTTTTGTCAATGGATTTATATATATATCGCTTTCAAAACTTTATGAACAGTGAATAGAATAAAATTGTTTTTCACCACTTAGAAAAATAAACATTGTCTGAAATCAGTTCACTTTATGCTGATAGTTTACACAATGAAAGTTATTATAAAATATTTAAAAAGAGAGGTATAGTTTTGTGCAATTTTGTACAGATTCAATGAAAGAACTGTGTTTTAAAATTAAGGTGGTGGCTGCAAAAAAATGATCAGACTTAGGTCACTCCTTAGGAAAGCTGTTGAGAAGATCACAAAAAGATCATGTAATTAAAACCACAGTTCTCCTAAAATGAGTAACATTGTTTAATATAGAGTTTATTAAACTCTTTTACTTCTTATACTTGAAAATCCTTCTTTTGTATTCCCTTGATCCACAGATATATTAGATGAAACAGAAATGTACTTGAAGCTTCCCTGATACCACCTCTGCTAAAGCCCTTTGCTGTATTGAAATATTATTATTTTTAAAAAAACGTTTTGTTCCTTCTGTTTTTGAAAAGCATATTCTATATTTATTTCTGTGTCACTGTCACCTAGCTAAGCAATTTTTACTTTGAAAAATATGCCCATTTTAGGTCCTTAATTGTTATGCCAGATGCTTAGGATAAAGCATCTTTACCTAGGTAAAGAAGGGGTTCAGAACCTACCCTCCAGAGCCAATGGATGTGCTTGTTTGGTATGAGGTGTATTTTGAGATAAAGGCAATGGAGACCCTGAAGCTCAAGAGAAGCTTTTACCTCTTCCTTAAAGAATTTAAATTGAGGGCCTTTTCTATGGTAAGAGTTGTTACAAGAACATCAGAACTTCCTTTTTTTTATTTTAGCTATTTCTATGACAGGGCAAGCACCTAGTTACTGAACATCTGTTCTTCTTACCATCCTGTGAATTACCCTCTTCTGCTCTGAAGCCCCAGGCCCCGGTCTTTCTCCTTGGCTTGTCAAGATGGTCTATTTACCTTGTTTTAAGTGTTTAGAACCTCTCATGTATGTGAGGTTCCCTACATATGAAATTGAATTTGCTTTTTTCCTGTTAATCTGTTTCATATTGATTTATTAGGCGATCTTAAAAAACTTTGTAAGAGATGAAAATTTTTCCTTCCTCGCTTATTTTATTGGCTTCACTTTACATGTCAATATAGAAATGAAGGCAATATAGAGAAACTGTACAGACAAGCCTTTAGACTCATTGGGAAAGATTGTTTATTCGTAAATTCATTAATGGAGTATAGGAGTAATCCCGACAATTTAAAAACTACAGTTTTCACTTTGTCGTGAATGCATCTTATAAAAACAAAGATAAAAATCAGAATGAGATTTAGATTGCTCAGTGTCACATTTTCATTTTGTATTTTACGCATTGCATTTGTTTCTGCTGATGTAGTAGTGGGGTAAATCCGATGGGCCTTTTCGAAAGGCTTTGCTTTTAGGCTGGGTACATTTTTCAAGCATCTGTATAACAATGGTATTATCATTTGTTAATAATCATTATTAAGTAACAATGAGTAAGCTGCTAGCATGTATAGATTTGTTTTTCTGGCCTCTGGTAGGCTAATGGCTGCATTGTAATGGCTCCCAGAATAGTGACAGTGGCTGTTCTATGGCAGGTATCTGTGCCCAAACACAGTAATCGCTGACTGTTGGGTACCCATGCCCATTCTCATTTCCATTGGTTGCTCTTATTAGCAGGAAGGTACAGAAAACAAAAGACAATGAACATCAATTGACTCTGTTATATTCCTAAAGATTCAAAACTTTTAATTTTACTTGGAGATTTTATCTTTTATATCAATAGATATTAAAATACATCATTTCCTTTCAATTTTAAATGTGTTTCTCTTACATTAATCATTATCGCTATACCTGTAACTCATGATGGGGGACCAGGCAAGCTGCTGAAATCACATTTTAAAAACATATTTTTTAATATTTTAAATTATTATTGCTGAGGTTAATTTAGCTTGAAAAAGATAAATCTGGTAACAATGTAATATACTCACAGCTTTTGTTCTCCTGTCATTCTCTCAGCTTGTGACCTACCCTTGATTATAATTTAGAGGTAAGTTTTCTGCTGTCACATAGGCTGAACTAGAATGACATTTCATTTTCTTAAGATATGCCTACCCTGGAGATGGTTGATTAATTATCATGTGAAAGCTGAAGCTAGAGGTGAAAACATGTGACATAAGAATCAAGCACAATTATGTGCCCATAATTTCAAAAGACTCATTTGTCTTTCTGGAAAACCATGGGGATGTTTAGAAGGGATAAGATAATAGAAGTCCTTTTAAGAGAGATGATCACCTGACCCAGAGAAACTGCACATCGTTAACTTCCCAAGACTGTCTTGCTATACTTGATGGGAAACAGGTATAACAAAGTGGTTATTTCTGGGAAACAAATGAGGAAAATATGTTTTAGGAGAGATACAAATAGATATAAACTAAATCCATACTGTTTTACTTCTTTAAAAAAAATGAAGATACTACCACAAAATTTTAAGATTTAAAACATCTTAATGGTGAATAAATATGAACATCGATCTCTGTGCTTTTGTATACACTTGAATTTATAAAATGCAAGTTAAATTAAATAATATTTTAATGAAGAAGTGCAAAGGTAATTCCTCAATTATATCATTCTGCAATTTTAATAATGCAAAACTTTTTAAGATAACTAAAATATCAAAAAATATGACCTGAAAATGACGGTAAAGGAAATTAGTATTAATTTAATGCAATAGATCAAATAGTAGTCTTCACAGAACTTTGAGAGTATATACATGTGACAGAGGACTTTTTATATGAGGAAATAGTGAACATGAGAAAGTAATTTGTATTATAATTATCATCTCCAAGTTATCACATAGGACCTTACCTCCATCTTAACAATAAAAGCTTAAAATTTGACTTGATCAAGAATACACTAAAATGTCAAACATTAGCATATGTCATATTGAAAAAAACATGTAAGATATTATCTCAAACTTTGAAACTATTTTGATGCTTTGCCACCTGGAAAAATGTTTATAGCTTTAATTGTCACAGTGTGAGATAGCTAAAATTAAAATAGAAAAAGGTTTAAAAAATAATGCAGGAAAAGACAATAAGAAGAGATGCTGTGTGTGTATTCTTCAGCTATGAAAGGCAAACTCTGGGAGAAGGGGTTAATATCAAGAACAGTGTGGACACTATGCATAGGGTACCGGTCCAAACCTACCTAGTATAGTACACAACTAGGCATCCCTTGGAATTGTGAGAGGCTGTCCCTCATGAAACAGATAATGTGTCGAGAGTAGAATGAGGTAAGACTGAAAATGAATGCAAGAGATTAAGCAAAAGGCATTACTCATTAATCCATAATGAGAAACTGGGAAGAACGTGGCTAGAAACTTACGGGGGGGAACAATTATTTCTCTCTTATCCTACCTATTATGTACCAAAGACTCTCCATTTGGCCAAACTTTAGGCAAGCCCTTCTGAGCCCTCTTTTTGAAATCTTTAGGCTTTGTTTTGGCTTGCTTAGTCTAGTAGCAAGAATCTTGCTAAGTCAGTTTAGTGAGAATCACCTACTCTTGATATCTAATAACCATAGCCTGCCTTCAGCAAGATTTCTGTTAGGTCACTCTAGCAAGCATCTCCCTACATTTGATGTCTCTTAGTAATTTTTCAGCCACTGACTCCTTCATTCTCTGATTGACTATAAATCCCCAGCTGTCTTTGCTATGTTTGGAATTGAATCTGACCTGTTTTCCCTACTACAATAATTTTGACACCTATTGCAAAAGACCTGATAAAGTTTTTCCACTACTTTAACAAGTGTCGGAATAATTTTTTCTTTAATACACATTTTTTTTTCCTGGTAAAAACAGAGTGTTGGGGTTAAACTCAGTGCAGGAATTCTCATACCCTTTAAACATGGCATGGACAGGAATAAAATATGTTAAATTAACATTTGCATCCTGAGTGACTCACATATGAAAGGTCCTGTCTGTACTAGTCACTCAGAACAAATACTAAGTGATTACTACAGATAGGACCTTATAGAATGCATGTAACTTCAGAAGCTTATGGCCAAATAAGAAAATCACACACCAACTCACATACACACACACAAAACAAGAGTGAAAGTACAGGGGAGAAATGATCACATTAAATGAACCAGAGGATTTCGTGAAGAGTTGGAGGAATGTATAGGATAACAAAAGAGAGAGATGGAGTGGATTTGACAAAGAAATAATATGTTGATGATTCAAAATTGAGATATTTAAGTAGTAGAATTTGATTGAAAAATGATGGTGGTGATATGTAAGATCAGGGAGGTGCAATAGCCCTTCTCAGTGGAAGATACTTAACTGTTAAATGAGAAAAGTTTATGTCTTAAAGAAGAGGGGATTTGAGTACAATATGTACAGTGTAAACCTCTGTCCTTTAACAAATAAGCCTATCCAAAAATCCCACCTCCTTATATATCAGTTTCCTCATTCATAATAAAGACCAAATATTTTGCAAGCTTATTTCTGTAATGAAAAAATATGATAATAATGTGAAGTACTTTGTTAATTGTAAACATTATTATGCAACTGTAAATGATCATTATTTAATTCTCAATGCATTGAGGAGCACTTGAAGAATTTTGAGATGCTAAAAAGTATAATCATAATCTCATTTTAGAAATATTTATTGGGCAAAGTTAGAGGGAGAAACATGGAAAGCAAATCTATTGCAGTGGTTCAAAAAAGATATAAAGAGAATTGAAATACAGCTCTATACAGTTAAGAGATAGATTGTACTGAATTTTAGAAAGCAATTAAAAATGAAACAAAAAAGGGAGAAGACAAAGATGACTCCAGGGTTTCAACTTTGCTGAAGATAGTGTCATTAATAGAGAAATCCATGAGAGAAAGAGTTTAGAAGACCAATAATGAGTTTGACTTTGAAAATACAGATACAAGGATGTCAGTGAGACATTCAGGCAAAAATGCCCAGCAGATATTGAAAATAAATCACTGCAGAGGAAGCTAAGATAGCAGTAAAGATTTGGGAATCATTTATTAGTGTCACTTGATAGAGAGAAATGAATACAGTAATAAAAATTAGGGTGAACAAATGAAATGATGGTGATGTTCTAAAGCTATAATTGGTAGCACCTACCTTTCATGTTAGAAAGTAAAGTCATCTGTTGAGAGTGAAAGTGTATGTAAAGTGAGGCAAACATAGGTTCACAGTTGTGAGTATGGGAAATAGTGTATTCTTGTATTATTATTTATTAATTATTGTATTATTTTTCAGATGAACAACTGTAAACCTATTTTTCCCAACTCTGTATGGTGGCT
The DNA here is from genome assembly GCA_004024845.1 of Tonatia bakeri. NCBI lineage: Eukaryota > Metazoa > Chordata > Mammalia > Chiroptera > Phyllostomidae > Tonatia > Tonatia bakeri. The sequence goes on from PVIA01006469.1 coordinate 41,700, forward strand.
GTCAATGAAAGGTAGATAAAAAATATTAGAAAAGAGCTATGTAAGGCTAGCTCAGTTCCTTCTGGGAATCCTTCCATTTCTTTAGGAAAGTGTTGTATCCTGTCTTAGTTCAGGCTGCTGTAACAAACAGCATAGGTTGGGTAGCTTAAACAAAAGTGATATAATTCTCCCAAGTTGGGGAGCTATGAAGTCCAAGATTAGGGTACCAACATGGTCAGGTTCTGGTGAGAACCCATTTCTTGGTTTGCAAATGACTGTCTCCTTGCTGAAGCCTTACAGGGTAGAGAACAAATAGAGTTCTAGCCTCTTTCTTGTCTTTAAGGACACTAATTTTATCATGGAGGCTCCTTGCTCATGACCTCATCTAAACCTAATTACTTCTCAAAGGTTCACTTCCTAATCCTATCTCACTGGGAAATAGAATTTCAACATATGAATTTGTGGTGACGGGACACAAACACATTCCCATTTGGGAGGCTACTATTCAAAGAACATTATTCTTCAACAGGAGGGGAAAAGTGTTCCTAGGGCTGCCCATAGTAGTCAGCTGAAAAATTGCCCTTAATGCCCATGTTCTTATCCTTTGAACCTGTATTATGTTGCTTGACCTAACAAAAAAGACATTCATTGCAAGTATGATTCAATGAAGAATCTTGAGATGGGGAGGTTATTTTAGATTATATGGGTGGGATCATTGTAATCACATGGATTCTTACAAGAGAAGACAGGAGAGTCAGTAAGAGAAAGAGGTGATGGAAGCAGTGGTCATATAGGACACATATTTAAAGATGCTCTGCTTTTGGTTTTGAAGACAGAAGAGGGGCCAGGAACCAAAGACTACAGGCAGCTTTAAACATTACAAAAGGCAAGACAATAGATTCTCCCCAAGGCCCTCCAAGAAAAACACTGCTCTGCCAACAAAGTGATTTTAGCCCAGTGAAATGGTTTCACTCTGCTGACTTCCAAAACTGTGAGAGAATTTTGTTTTGTTTTGTTTTACACCGCTAAGTCTGTGATATCTGTCACAGTAGCAATAAGAATCTAATATACCCATCAAGATACTTGGCCCTCCTTTTCAAATGAATTATTTCAGGCAGCTATCATTTATTTTGTTTGGTGATCTTGTTTGATGACTCAAACAAGAAAAATAGATTTTTTTTGTTGATTGATATGAATACTGGAGAATAGGTTTGATGGATATCTTCTATAAGGATACATAAAGCTGGGTGGAAAGATATTATCTCTGTCATTATATTCAGTGTTCATGCCTAAAAATAGCATAGAGCAAAGCATAATAAAAAAATTGGAAAAACAAAAGAAAAAAATAGATTCATGAATACCTTGATTGAAAAATGATCCAGCCATGATGACTTCACAGTTCCATTAATCAATATTTTTTCTCTAATAAAATTTGATTTGAATTTATTTCATTGTGACTGACAAATACTAGGCCAATACATAGTATAAAAATTACAACTCAAAAGGGAAAGAGTAAAGCTAAAATTAATTGGAGTGAAACATGTTAAAAAACTGTAAAGTTATCACGTATATTGAGTTCCTAAAATTGATATTACAGAATAAAGGAAAGGGAAATGTAGCAAATTAGTGTTAATTGCATTAGGTAAAAGTAATATTAAAGATTAGTAGATGATAGAAAAAGTAAAAGAGAGTATCAAAAAAATGATAAAAAATAAATCATTGGTATGACTACTTATGGGGTAACTCAGGATATGGCTCCTCCACGACCTCAGAGAACAGGTGGCTGACTGTCTAGAAACCATAAGGAATAAGGGAAATAGTCTATATCTGGACATCCCAGTCCTGTCTAGACCCCTGTGTTTCATGGTCCCTGTGTTTATCACGAACACGTAAAATTTTCACGAGCTACTTCCTCCCTAACCCTAGAAGTAGCACCAAGGCTGGAGGCAGGGGTGGTTGCTCTTGGAGGGATCCACCACCATCAGTGCACAGCCCTGCAACATGAGTGATAAAGGGCATGTTCAGAGCATGTCCATTTGCTGGTCCTCCGGGTGGTCTTTTCAGAATATCACAAACACAAGTACAGCTACCCAGTTTGGAGATCCAGCGTTGCACATCTAATGAACGATTTTTAATGAATAAACTACAGGAGTCACCTGGAAACAACATTATGGGCAGGCATGAATGTGATCCCCTTTACTAGCAGGAGCATAGTAGAAGCTGGTAAGCATAGCTCTTCATTGTGTCAGGTTTGCTCAATAAAGAGAACTGGGGAAAATGTAATAGAATTAGAAGTTTTAATAACCCAGATATTTCAAAAACTTCAGATTTGATTTTCAAAATTGTGTTGGTCCGTTAGCCAAAATTTGAAATATAAGAAAGGGAAAATCTCACCTGGATGGACCCTATGGTACTCAGTTGAGCCAGATTTCTCTAATGTATAGGGAATGATTTCTTTACTGTTAGTTTATGATGTAGGAGAAGGAGGAGAGGGAGGAGGAGGGAGAGGAGGAAGGAAAGGCTTTAGGAAGAGGATCTAAAGCACAGCTAACAACAGTGATCAGGAGTGCCTCCTGTTACCACTGCCGTCACTCTATTCCCAACCACTCTTTTTCCAGTGGTTTTAGAAGCAATTTAAATATTTCCATAGAATGTAGAACCCCTACAACAATGCTTAGTATAATGACATTTACTCATAGAGCAGTCAGATAACATTTGTCAATGAAAATGTTTGTCTTCCAATCCAGTGAAATAGATTACAGGTGAGAAAACAAACAAACAAACAAAAAAAACAGGGCTCTGATTATGGATTTGGGGATAGCTAGGGGTTGAACAAAAGTAGAGCAAAATGTTTATTTCCTCCCTCTTTCTTACTCTCTAGTTAGTAGCTGTAGATGCCAGAGGATGTAGTGAATTGTATTAGTCAAGCATAAACCCAATTTCCTCTCCAGCCTAATCCCAGAGTATAATGTACTACTTCCCTGAACATGACTTCTCTTAAGAAGCAAAAATGTTCGACTTTGTTAGTGCATGACTTCATCCAAGATAATCCTTCATTAAGCTTTAAAAATGCCTCTGGAAAGTGGTGGTAATTATGCTACTACTTGTGCATACAATATTTAAAACGACTTTGAGAATTGTTGGGGCTGCAGATTTATAATTTGGCAGAGCCCCCTGTGTTCAGTGCTGATCTATTTCAGGCTTTCTTCACACTTGAGCAGAGTAAGGAAAATGTCACCACTATCGTCTGGGTTAAAGTTGAGGAAATAAGCTTACAGGATGAAGCTCTGGTAGTTTTGTAAGGTCCTTTAAAAAATTACGTGCACAAGAATTTTTCCCTATTGTCAAAACAAAACACAACACTAACCTTTTGTTTAATGTTTTCTATTTTTTCTATCTAATAAGGATTTTAGGTTTAAAGGCAGTTTTATCTAAATGCTTCCAGCTGACTTTGCTTTTATAAAAGGGAATGTTTAGTGAGTCAGCAATGGAGGGTAAGAGCTCAGATTTCATCAGTTTGTTGTCCAATCTAAGTGTTCAGAGAAATGCAAGCAGAAACCTTAAAAGTACTTTTTCAGCAGCAAAGTTGTTTGCATTTTAATACATGTACAACTAAATGCTTCTCATGTTCTGTTAGAAAACCTCTTGCCCCTCATAGCTAAGAATACATCTTTAAATCTCCCACGTTTTTTGTTATATTTTCATCACATGAAGATTGTGGACATATGTCAACATTATTTTAATTATCCCTTCAGGTTGGCAAAATCATCGAAAACCATTACATAGATCAAAAGTTAAGGGAAAGTTGTCAGCATTTCCAATGGCAATCAAATGCATTCAATAACAAAGGCCGTTCCATAGAATGACATGCCACGCTAACTCGTCTCCCAGGATAGCTCGGGCGCATAGACGCCTGCATAGCCATCAGTATGCAGAACTGGGGTCCCTGCACTTCTTCAAGCACTGGCTTTTTTAAGTTTCCTCAACCAAGCTGCATGCTAATGAAGAGCGCTTGCATTTTTATCTGCCAGTAGCAAATCCCAAGATATTATCTACCAGCATCCGGAGTTAGAGGGTTGACTTGTATTGAGTTAGTGGCCCTGTAATTAGGAGAACACAACTAAAAGCTTGTCAAAATGTATTCCTTTGAGTCAAAGCAAGGAAGTCATGATTCCTTAAAATGTATGTGTAATGGGCAATGTGCTAAGGTCAATTACCAGTCTGTTTCGTACTTGATCATTAGTCTTCAGACGTTTATTACTGTATAAAAAGAACAACGTTATTATCACAGAATCATTTATACTATTATTTTAGTTATAAGAATAATTATATCTAAAGTCAGAAGTGATACATTTAAAATATATTTATTACAGACTTTGCCATAATTACTTCACATCACAAATGAATGACATTTCTTTGTGATACTTTCAGAAATACACTTTAAATAAAATATGCTTTGACGTGAGAGTGTTTTTGGAAAAAATTTAAGCATTTTTAAAAAATGACAAACTTGCTTTTTCTAGACAGCATACCGACATATTTTATATGTAAATTTATTTCTCCTAATACATAGCAATGTATTTCTATTACTCTCCTCAGCTTCATCCCCCAGCCCCCCAAAGGTTTGTAAATTCTTGGCAGCAGTGGAAATTAAACACAAAATAAAACCAATGTTGTCTGTTATTTCCTTCTCTGATATTTTTGATAATTGCTCTCTTCTACTTTTGATTTTTTCCATGATAGCAGATTGCAAGATAATTTAGGTGTAGGTATCTTAGTTTTATCTTATTTAAGACAGAGTAAGTTTCATAAATAATGGTCTAGCTTAGAAATAGGATGCAGTTTTAACAACAGTATTATGGCATACTTTTTAAACGTGGTTTTGCCAAAGCCAGTGCAACCTATAAAATACAGGGTCCAGCACAAGTAAAACCCTCTTTTTATGACAAAATATCTTATTACAAAATCAAAAGCATGTGATTCTGTAACATAATAATATCATACTCAAGCACACCATATGACATTTTAGGTGAAATGTTCAACTTAAAACTATATATTATTACACCCATATTATTACCTACAAACCACACTCAAGCAGGCATTACTTCTGCCAGGCTCTGTACTATGCAGCTGTCAGGTAATGTATGGACAATGAACTTACAGGTATAAGATACGACAAAAAAAGAGCTTGTTTCTTACTAAAATTTTTCCAACATTTGAGACATTTGGAAAATAATTTTTTTAGAATAAATAATATTCCATTAAGAAAAAATGCTCTGAATAAGAAAGATCAAAATGTAACATAACAGCAAAGGGTTGATGTACCTGAAGTTAGTGATAGTGCAGAAACTAACAAAAGAGAAAATCCTTGGAAAAGATTAGTTTAGTTGTCAAAATCAAGTTGAATATGGCTCATAAGAGATAAAAACTTAATAAGTTGCATTATGATTTAAATTCCCAAACAATGATACCCTATATGATTTACAGAGGAACCAAATGAAGGAATAAAGTTGTCAGTCATTAAAGAAAAGAAAAAGAGACTAGATTAGAAAGTCTATTCTATCTACCTAGAATCAGGTTGGTATATATATAAATCTTTTTAGGTGGAGAATTAAAGAAGTTCATCAATGATTTAGGTTTTAATTCTAAATGTAAAACTAAAATCAAGATCAATCTAAAACCGTCTTAGAATATGAGCAGAAAATTGTAGCATGTTTTTTTCTACTAGTTAAATGGTTGGTAAAGTTTTCACTACTTTTACATGTTCAAACTCTATGTCCCATATCTATGTTCACAAATTTTCCTATGCACATGAAGGCAATTTCATGCTTAAATGGAAATTTCTGTCTGCATTTTGCATGTAAAATATTCATTTACATAAACAAATTGATGTTCAGAGGAAACACACTTAGTGAGTTCAACTTAGGTTTCAATGGATGAAAATTTCCTGAATACCTGGTCTCATTAAATGACTTGAACCAAACCTTTTGTTAGGCAGTCAATCTTCTTCTCCCAACTTGTTAGATAAAATTAATCAATATTAAGCTCTTTGAATACTTCTCAGTGTCTCCCATGAATTTTTCAGTTAATACACTGCACCATTGCCTTTTGCAAAGTGGGACTATCCTAGAGATACATTAAAAACAAAGAATTAATGCTGTTGTAATATTGCTAACTGAAGAATATGACATCTAGGTAAAAATCTAACTTAAAGCATGGGACTTCTACATTTAAAGAGAAAATAGAATGTGCTTAATAAGTTCAAGAACATGCATCAAAATATTAGACCTGTAAGAAACCTCAGCGTTTACTTCGTCTAATCCTTTTGCTTTGCACAGACTGGTTGATGCCGAGCACAGAACATTTTCCTAACCTTTTGCCCTCATCCTGTCCTCTCCATTGGGGCCAGGTAAATCCATAGTGAGGAGGAAAAGTTTTCCTCATACCTCTGGGTCTGAAAATTAAACTGGCAAATTAAAGGATGAATTTAAGTGACAGAGGAGCTTTCATAAGAAAATAAAGACCCAAAGATATAGTCGAACCTGAGTATTTTATATGGTAGATTTGATGAAGAATGAGCAATTGCGGAGAAATATGATAGGTTGAGAACATGAGGTAAGTGTAGTAAATTGGAAGATATTTAGCAAGGTCTGTTAGGATTCTTCTCAACCCTCCTTTCCCTTAGGAGATAGTGATGCTCCTTTCTTATAGGTGTATGGAAGGCACCTTTCATATGAGAGTTTTATGACTTGTTTCAGGGAAGAAGGGCAAGGCAGGGTAGTTCTTAGTGACCTACTTCTGCCATTTCTCAAACTCCTTTAGCTTAAGATATTCAATGTGCCAAGGTGTGTGAGATAGAGTATGTGGCAAAACTGCTGTAACAGGTAAGGGCAACAAGGACTATCAAGGAGATAGTAAGACTAACCCCCAACGGATTTATGGTTTAGAACTGGTAGAAAACCAGCTTGATCCAACATAGTGACTAATTCACCTTACGGTGACCCCTAGCCTATTACACTCATTGTAATACATTAGCATTCTAAATGAAACACCCCACACCACCTAGACTGGAAATAGAAAACCCATACAAGGATGTAATGTGCTCCCCCATTCCCAAAATCATCCTTGAATATTTCTCTACCTTGTTGAATGCCCTACCCCTGGATTAAACAAACCTCAATAAAAGAAGTAAATCCCCCTAGGAGGGGCTGTTCTGTCTGTAGAGTAGCCACTCTCTGTCTCACTGCTTTACTCATAAACTTTCTTTCACTTTAAACTCTGTGCTGCTTCAAGTTTCAATTATTGTCTGGGTAACAGCCCCAGTGAGTTGAAGACCTTTGGGTTCCCAGACCCCTGTACCACCTGCACTATTATTAAAAGAAAAAAATCTCTTTATCATAGCACTAAACGCGATGCATAGCTTAAAACACCTAAGAAAAGTGGGTGACCTAAGAGATGTGAAGGAAATCACTTCTGAAAAACAAGAGTTGAAACAATTTTTCCTTCTCATGGGAACACAGTTCAAAAAGTTTCTACGGCAAGATAAATCCCATCTACAAATCTTGTATGGGAGAATTCAATAATTACAATAAGAAGAAGGGTCATTTTCCAATAGTCACTTTCTTCTTCATCTACATTTTTTTAAGGTTTATGATGTCTGGGAAGATTGCATTAGACAAGCTGTAGATAGTGAAACTAAGATAGGAAGCTGATGAGATGTTAGCTGTTCCTGTGCATGTGCATCATCTATATACAGTTCTATCATAGTAGTAACATGATTCAATTCATTAGACTGCGGAATATTTCTGAAATTTGTTCTGGAGAAATTCAAATTTCATTGGTTACATGGTGATATCTATCTAGATATTTATAATAGTATGCATATGTTAAAACCCTCTTGGATTACATTTATTTGTGAGTATTATTTGCTTTAAATTTTTAATTTTTAATTATTAGCTCAGAAAACCTCCAGATGTGTTTGTCCCCTCCTCATTCCTAAGTTATTGTTACATTTTTCTTTTTCTTTTCTCCCTCTTTCTTTTCTTTCTTTCTTTCTTTCTTTCTTTCTTTCTTTCTTTCTTTCTTTCTTTCTTTCTTTCTTTCTTTCTTTCTTCTTTCCTTCTTTCTGCATGTGGGCTTTCTGCAAGTATCCTGAAATGAGCACAGGTATATCTTGGAGATATAGGGGATTTGGTACCAGGCCATCTCATTATAAAGAATATCACAGTACAGTTTATCACACAAATATTTTGGTTTCCCAACACATATAAATGTTATGTTTACACTATACTGTAGTCTATTAACTTTGTAATAGAATTATCATAACCGGGAAGACAAGAGCCAGTTCACATGGCTCCTTGATACATGACCTAGCAATCAGTATTGGAACAAGCAGGTCTTTATTTACAATATTCCAACCTTGAGAGGGGCTGAGAGCACTTATGCTTGGAGCCCTGCTTTCTCACAAAATCCAGCACTTCCCCAAAAGGCTATAAGCCCAAAGCAAACATGATAGTCCCCATATTCTTATCTTAAGCCAGCTGTGTAAATAGTTCTCCAGTCATTCTGGAAGGTACCAAAGTCACCATCATGCTCATGCTGTGGGCTATAACCTCATGAAATGGATTTCTTAAAAAATAAGATTTGAAAGTCAAAATTACCCCTTAATTCATAGTTTACAGATGTTGTGTTAGCAGGCATGAAAACAACATTAATTTTATTGTACACCTCCATCAGAATTCTTGGATGACTAAGTGCATTGTCAATGAACAGTAATATCTTGAAAGGAATCTCTCCTTTTTTTTAAATGCAGTAAGTCTCTGTAGTGGGCTCAAATGTTCGGGAAACCATGCTGTAAACGGATGTGCTGTCAACCAGACTTGGTTGTTCCACGTAAAGAGCACAGGCAGAGTAGATTTAACACCATTGTTAAGGGCCCTAGGGTTTTTGGAAAGCTAAATCAACATTGGCTTCAACTTAAAGTCACTAGTTGCATTAGCCCCTAGCAGGAGAGTCAACCTCGTCCTTCAAGCTTTGGAGCCAGGCATTGACTTCTATTTAGTGATGAAAATCATAGATGGCCTCTTCTTCATGTAATGTAAAGGTGTTTTGTCTATATTGAAAAATCTGCTATTATTTTCTTATCTAGATGTTCTGAACAAATTGCTGTAGTTTTACATTAGCATTTGATGCTTCACTTTGCACTTTTGTATTATGGAAATGGTATGTATTTTTTAAACGTAATAAACTGACTCCTGCTAGCTTCAAGCTTTTCTTGTGCAGCTTCCTCACCAGTCTTCACAGAATTAAAGAAAGTTAGGGCCTTGTTCTGAATCAGCTATTGGCCTAAGGGAATATTGTGGCTGATCTGATCATCTATCCAAACCACTAAAACTTTATGTCAGAAATAAGGCTGTTTCCCTTTCTTATCATTCATGTGTTCACTGGAGTAGCACTTTAAATTTCCTTCAAGGATTTTTTTTTGTTTCTTTTTGTTAACTTTTCAGCATAAGAGGCCTAACCTTCAGCTTATCTTGGCTTCTGACATGCCTTCCTCACTAATCTTAATAATTTCTAGCTTTTGATTTAATGTGAGAGACATGCAATACTCATTTTTATTTGAACACTTAGAAGCCATTGTAGGGTTATAATTGGCCTGACTTCAATATTGTGGTGTTTCATTGCATGGGGGTGTCCTTGGAGAGAGAGAGGCAGGGGACAGGCTGCTTTGAGAAGTCAAAACAGAGTATTTATTGACTAAGTTCACCATCACATATTGGTACAGTTGTGGCTCCTCAAAAACAATTACAGTAGTAACATCAAAAACCACTGATCACAGATCAACACTGCAAACATAATAATAATGAATACTTTTTTGAAATATTGCAAGAATTACCCAAATGTGACACAGAGACACTAATGATGTAAAAAAAAAAGCCACTGATAGATTTTCTTATCATAAGCTTGCCACATGCCATCAATTTGTAATAAATGCAATATTTTTGAAGCTTAATAAAGCAAGTCTGCTTGTACATCAATTTCAGTAAGCAGCTAGTTAGATATTAACTAAAGAAAAGGGAACCAGACACCTAATTAAGCTGGATTAGCTAGAAAGCTTCAGCTTCAAAGACACCCAATGGGACAGGCACATCTTCCGCCAAGGAGATTTAATCCCTGAGCAAGCAGGGGCATACTGGTTTTCCAATCTCCTCTGGAATCAACTGGTCCATTCCCACAGGCTAACAGAGGAGGAAGAAGCTAGAGGGAAATACTCCTCTAGGTCATGCCAGTAGAGGCCAGATGGCGACTATAAATGGGAGGAGTATAGCTGGGGGAAATCTGGAGAAAGGATCAAATTGGATAAGGGCACAAAAATCCAGAAGATCCAGGAAAGGGATTGGTTAGGGGGAAGGCCCAGCAAAACCACGCAAAAAAATTAGGAAAGAGATTGGTTAGTTAGGAAAAAAAAAGTGTACTCTCTCACAAGCCAGAGGTAATACAATCAAAGCTTCACAAGGGCCCAGTGTGTTTGTGCTTAACAACTGCAGAAGTCTGGGTATGGCAGCCATGCAGGCCAAAGCACAGCACTGAGAGTGGGGCAGACAACAGGAGACTGCTCTGGACTGCTAGAGCTTCGGATGTCATGCTATTGGCGCAGCAGTTCTGGGTCCTGGCCCTCCTCCTGGGGTTGGTGGGGACCAAGAGGCTGGATTTCTGCAGCAAGGTGGAGCTGAGCCACCTGGTCGTGGATGACATTGGGCACCTGGGGGCAGTCTTTGTTTTTGCTCTGATAAATTTTGCCACTGCACCTTATCCCCCTATGTATCCTTGAAATGTATTTCCTGTGACACGTTGGCAGAATCCTATTACAGTTTCCTGGGCAACAAATCTAAATGGGATAAGTTAAATAGTAACCAGACACTCAGACATGATTCTGCAAAACAATGAAATAAAAGAATCTAGCTGCTGATGAAGTAAACTTTGTCAGTTTATATTCTAGGCTGACGGTCCCCAACCTTTTTGGCACCAGGGACCAGTTTTTCCACAACGGGAGTTGGGGGTGGGGACCCAAGGTGGGGGTGGAGGCGGAGCTTAGGCAAGGAGAGGGGGTTCAGGGAGTGAGGCTCAGGTGGGCTTCCCTCGAGGTATGGTTCCTAACAGGCCATGGACTGGTACCCGTCTGCATTCCGGCGATTGGGGAACCCTGGTCTAGGCAGTGGGTTGTACTCAAGAGGTCAGCTATCCTTGGAAAGGGGCCCAGATCCTTCCTGATTCCAAAGTGGATCAGCAATGATCTTCATACGGTCCATTGCCACTCTGGTGCAAAACTTGAGTTGTGCAAACAGAGACAAAATCTGTATTGTTTTCCTCAGTAAGTGCGTTTGGAGAAGCAGGGCATGCTCCCCAGTTTCTCCTCTCCTTTTGATTTGCACAGACTGGTTGATGCTCAGCCCAGAATATTTTCTAGTACATTTCCCTTCCTTATGTCTTTTCCATGGAAGCCAGATGCATTTAAAAAAAAGATTCTGTAATAATGAAAAAGCTGTTTATAAATTTACCAATTATGACAGGGGGCATCACAACGCCTGAGACAAGTGGGTGATCAAATCAGTGAAAAGAACACTTCTCAGTACCAAGAAGGTGAAATTATTGCTCCTTCTTAAAGTATTCACAGTCTGATAAATTTTTGTGTCAAGCTCAAATTCAAGCTTGAAGACCTTGCAATAGTAAGGGCTATAGCGTTCTAATAACCCCCTTCTTTTTTCATTTATTATTTAAAAATCTATGATGTTTAAGAAGATTGCATTAGATAAATTGCAGACCACCTCTATATTTCTTCTCCCCTTCCACTCCCTCTCCTTCTCCCCTCCTCGCCTCCTGTCCCCTCCTCTCTTTTCTTCTTTTCTCCTTTACTCTCTTTTCATCCACATCTCTCTGATCTGGAGCAAAGATCTTTTGAGCACTTAAGCTTTCCAAGTTTATATATTCCCCTCCCTTTATCTGCTCTGTAAAACTCTACACTTTCTCTTCCTTCACACAATGACGATGGTTCATTATCGCCAGGCTCTATACAAGCAAATCATCTTATCTCTTTAAAATTTCATATCTTCTTCCCAAGAGACAAAAGGAGCTAGTACCTCAAATACTTGTGATACAGCAAAGGACAAGAAGAAAAACAAAATTCTTGAAAAACCTGGAGGTTTATATCTTTTTATGCTCAGAGGTAGTTTTCTTGCTCTCTGAATTTAAACTTATGCTATCTCTGTAAGAATTTTCTTCTATTTAAAAAGCTAGAATGTTACCTTGATCTGCCACTAGTAAGTGGAGTACTATTTTTCCTCTACACTGTTCATTTCTGTTTATTAACTTCTATTTCCTGAAGGGATCTTAGTGGTATTTCCCTTGTTACTACTCCTGTTAACAATAGTGTTTTGTTTTTTTTTGAGAAGACCGAATGACCCAGGTTTCACATCACATTTTCTCAGCCATCCGAAGTCAGCCATTTTCATTTGAATGCAAAATCTTGTGTCTTCTTTCACTATTGGTCAAGGAGAGAAATCTTATTAAGGTTGTCTTAATGTTGCTGTATTAGTATATGCTTTGTGATTATGCAAACTTTGTCTTTGTTTGCTGCTAATTTGAACTATTTTACTGTATTTTAAAAAATAATTCATCAAAAAGCATGCTGTTCTCATTTCCATGTAAACTCAACTCCTTTCTCCCTACCCCCACCCTCCCCATGTAAACACATACTCACCGACACGCATGTGTTGGGTCTGTACTGGCCTCAATGCCATAATCAAAGGAACACCACTTATCTAGTGCCCCCCCCCAAAAAATGTCCCTTGAAGCCTCAGTTCGCAAGTGTAACCTTACAATGTAACATTATTGCCATTAAAGGAAAGACTCTTTCTTATAGAAGGATCAGAGTGCGAGATATGTCTTCAGATAAAATTGGGTACTTGAGAGCTCTTCATAGCTCACAATCATTGAATGGACTGGAAAACCAAGTCATTCGTAGATGAATATCTCATTACACATTGTGGCAAAACTGTATGTAAACCTATGTGAAATTAATAGGAGCAGTGTTACTCCTTCAGCATTTTAGATTAAAAACAACATGCAGCTTTGAAACTTTAGATTTGCTATTTCAAAGACCCTGAGAGCATCTGTTAGGTGTTGCATAATCTAATTTCTAACACAAAACACGCAGTCAGCTCTTCAGCACGTTGCACTATCCCTAAGTAAGGAGCCAGAAAATGAGCAGGCCGGTCACTTCTCACCTCATTAGCACAGCAGGAGGGTGCTGTGGAAACGGAGCCAGCAGAGGCCTGGGGGCGAGATAGTACCTTTCCCGAACAACAGAGACAGGACCCAGCTGTGAACTCCTAACTCTGTCCTGCTGTTCTTCCCATCCTCTCCTTCCCTTTTTTTCTGACCTTCCATCAGTCTGACCGCTATAGTATTCATAAGCCACCACATGCTTATATTTGGATATATAATTTATCCTTACTCTTCCTCTTGGTATATCTTGGTCCAGATACTAGTTAACATAATATATACACACAGTCTTTAAAGTCTTTGACAAGATTGAAACCCAGGATCCTTTGGACAGAAACATGGAGAAGATAGTGGGAAAGAAGACACAATTTCATTCACTGAACTGCTTCTTACATATATGTGATTATCAAATAAAAATTTACTTTCCGTTCTACTGAAATCTGTTTTCTATTTCTTCATCTCTTGATACTTTTTTATTATCATGATCGTAACTCCTTCATCATGCCTGACTACACCGATCAGATACTGCCTGCTATTAAACAAAATTGTTTAACTTCCACAGCTGAAAGTCTTTGTAAAATAAAGGGTTTATTAAGCTATTGTTAGCAATAAACAAACAAACAAATACCAGTTGTGGAGCATGGAGGCTACACCACCAGCATCACAGCTAAATAGGAAAGATAACATGCCCATCTGTCCCGGAGTGTGGCAACTGTTTTTATATGTCAAAAAGGGTGTAGAAAAATGTAAGCACCATTTTGAAAGAATATACATTAGCTATAGACAAAATACATGGGAGAAGGTGAAATGGAACTGGTTCTGGGAGAGGAACAACAGAATCTGCAAAGAAGCAGTGTTTTGTGGATAAGCTGTGGGCAGCAGATTGGAAGTTCATGTGCAAATAAGAAGTGGAGGCTGCCAGGATTCTATGGCTTCTGACTATTCTCTTTTTGCAATAATCAGGGAAATGGCCACCTGGAAATTAATCCTAAATTTAAACAGATATACAGGAATATAAGTAGTCTTTTTGTCAGAGCTGCTCCACAGCTATTAATAGGTTGTTTTCTTTCTTTCTCTCATTCTTTGGGTGCTATAATTTTAATTTAAAACACCTCAGAATTTTTTTCCTTTTCACTGCAAACACATAATAAACTACACGCACACACAAAAGGTCTGAAAGAAGTCCAGGTATTGTTAATATACAAGAATGGTTTGCTGACATTGATGTAACCTGGCGGCCTAGGAGAGTGGACTGGAATGAGCATGTGTGAACAATGATGACTTTATTGCACTAGTGAGTGGGGGTGGTGGATACCACTGAGTGAACATGTGTACAGTGTAGCCACTGCATTCAAATGACTGAGCAAGTAGAGAAATAAATCTGCCTCAAATTTTGCATTAAGTTTGAACATTCCACAGAAACTATTTGGGTGATTCAGAAGGCTGCAACTGTGGGCCCCTGGTGATTGGCAGCTTCATCACAACATGCCCACTCATGCATCATGTTTTATGCAGTGTTTTTTTGGCAAAATATCAAATCACCCAGGTGACTCAGCCCCCCTACAGCCCAGATTTCGCACCTTACAACTTCTGTTTTTTTCCAAAACTGAAATCACCTTTGAAAGGGAAGAGATTTCAGACCATCAGTGAGATTCAGGAAAATATGACAGGGCAGCTGATGGCAATTGGGAGCATTGTGTGAGCACCCAAGGGGCCTACTTTGAAGGGGACTGAGGTGTCATTGTCCTATGTACAATGTTTCTTGTATCTTGTAACTTCTTCAGTAGATGGCTGTATTTTTCATATTACATGGCTGGATACATTTTGGACAGACCTTGTATACATACTTTATAAGCTTATATATTTATTTTTTTATAAAAATATTTTATTTGTTCATTTTTTTTAGACAGAACAGAAGGAAACATCAATGTGCAGCTGCCTTTTGTGCGCCCCCTACTGGGGACCTGGCCTGAAACCTAGGCATGTGCTCTGATTGGAATCAAAATGGCAACCCTTTGGTTGGCAGGCCAGCACTCAATCTACTGAGCCACACCAGCCAGAGCTATATATTCCTTTTTAAGTCATTACAATTTGGGAGATCCTGATTAATCTAAGACCTAAGACATATGGACCAGACAGAGAGCTAAATACTTTATAATCACTCTCAATTCTCATAACCGTGTTAACAATCTAAACTCTGTTTGCTCCATGTTTCAAAACACCAATATTTAAAATACCCATGTTTAGAGTAAGGAAAGGTATATTGATCGAGAAGGCACTAGCTCAAGAAGTGGGGAGGTGCTTAGTGGTCCCTCAAATCCATTTTCTGAGAGTTCAGTATTAAGGCTTGTTTTATGTAAAAGAAAGGGACAATCAACAGGGAAGAGGTGATTGACAACCAGTCGCAGGCATGTGGGTACTCGCAGGGATCTGAGGAAGAGTGCAGGCATCTGAAGAAGAGCACAAAAACCTCTGAATCTCTTTGTTCTTTGTCCTTTGGCCCCTGCTGATCTAAATCCGGTCTTGAGGCTCCTGCAATTGTTTGACAAACAGTCATTATTCTGTATATACAGGGATTGACAAAAGCAGGATTACAGTTGTGAGTACTGAAACACAGAGTTTATTCTTGTATTATCATTTATTAATTATGGCATTATGTATTTATATTATCACTGTTAGCCTAGTATTGCTCCATCTCTTTGCGAAAGGCATCTTCTGGCAAGAGGCTGTTCTTCCAAAAACTCAAAACTCAAGCAGAATTCCTCTAATTATTAGAATTCCTACAATAATAATTTGTCTAAGCATACCCATAGAAGGAGCTATTAGCCTGAAGGACACATGGAAATGCAGGCTAGAATTAAGACAGAATTAGAGACCAAGCATTTTACTGCTACAATAAGGCTATATGGAATGTCCCATTCTCATCTCTATTTTTTGAGAAAACTGAAGCTTGTAAGTATTTAATGTTTTCACATCTTTCTTGAATCATTCCAAAATCCCTTTGCTTCTCTTCTCTTCTAGCCACAGCTACAGCAACCAGTTTCAAAAGAACTCTGATCGGCTTCACAAAGATAAAGTCACACCAAGCCTCAAGCTAAGCACATTTCTTCCTTCCTTCCCCTAGGCTTCTGCACCGCAGTGTGGGGCAGACAGTTTTGCCTTACTGCAAACACAGCCTAGACTCACATAACTAGGATATGGATCGATGAAGGCTGATGGTTTTAAATCCCTGTGCTCATATTGTTGTGGAACAACAAGGTGGGGCCTAGGCAATATACTATTACCTGAAAGGAAGCCCCAGGTTCATTATGTCTGCCACTATAGGAAAGATGTCTCTCAATGCCAGAGATTCTTGAAAAGGAAAGTAAATGTTTATTTAATGCTATACAAACTTAAAGTAGTGCCTAATGTCTTCATCAAAATCCCAAAGTCCCTTAAAACACGCACAAACACACACAGTCCTCCCTTCCCCCCTTTGCCCAGTCTGGGGTACCGTATCTCAGGAAAGGAAATACAAGTCCATGGCTCAGGCAGCCCCCGATTCTTCCCAGTAATCTGTGTCTGCTAGGAGGCCTCCCAGCACCATCAACTGCGTCGCTGTCCAGGCAGGATCTCCAATTAATCCAAAGCCATGCGGCACCTTCTCATGACCTACTGGTAAGAGTTCGTTCACCCTTTTTCCAGGCAAAGTCTCTCCTGCTTCCCAGGCTGCGCGGCCAAAAGGAGTACCCCAAAGCCATGTGGTCCTCTCTCCTACCAGAGCTGCAGGGGCCTGCACTCTGGTGAAACCGTGTGGATCTCTCCACAAAGCTGCAGGGAGGGGCGTCGCCACTCTGCCAAAGCTGAGTGGAGATTTTCTGCTAAATCTGCATGGTGATTCTCTCTCCCAGGGCTGTGGGAGTCTCCACTCTGCCAAAGCCGCGTGGTTCTCCCCTGCAATGACTGCCCTGTCTGGGTTTAAATCCCTGCACCAATCTTCCTCTGCAGTCCCATTTCATGGAGCCAATCATCTCCAAGCTCCCACACAGGTGCTGTAACTCAGGGGACCTGCCCCCCAGTTATGCATTGGTGGGGAAATTACTTCCATTTCCCTAGCTCAGAGCTTGGCCACGGCTATTTAACATATCTATGTAACCAGTCAAAGGTTATAGATATGTTAAATGACTATGCCAGAGGTTAGCTGCAAGGATGTTGCTATGCAAACAGCTCTCAATGGCCCTGCTCCATGTGTCCCTTCCCCCAGCCCACACCTGGGGTGGGGGGTGAGGACATCCTAATATTTTCTGAACACCTTGAGTTCTGGACCCCATTCCAAATCCCTATTTGGGGTCCTCCCTCTTGGCTACACCCTGTAACAGTATTCCTGATCTGTGAGGTCAAGAGACAATGGAAAATAAGTTCTGTGCTTTGTTTCCTGCAGCAGAGAGTTCTGAGATACATTTAATAAAATTTCCCAGAAGATCCTAAAATCAGTGTTCAACTTAATAAGACATTTTTTAACTTCTTTCCTTTCTTCCCCTTTGTTCCCATGCCCTGGATGCCTTTTCCCTCAGATCAGATCACTAAGCAAACACCTGGCATGCAAGCCTTTGTCTCAGACTTTACGTTGAGGAGAAGCAAGAATAAGACACCAAGAAATTTATCCAAGGACACAGACTTCTTTGTAATTCTAGGATCAAGGAAGGCTGAAGGCAGAAACCATGCTCCTGACCACTGCTGGGCACTGCCATAGTGAGTGTTGTTACAATTTTCATTTTTATTTTTTTATAGTAAATTATTTAAGTAATTGTCTCCTCTTTGGCCCTGGGTATTTTCTCATTTAAGGATGACTCTTTTTCTAGTCTTGTAACAGGGTGCAGCCAAGAGGGGGGAGCCAAATAGGGATTTGAAATGGGATTCCAAATTGGGATCCAGAACTCAAGGTGTTCAAGAAATATTAGGATGTCTTCACGCACCCCCACCCTCCACAGGTGTGGGTTGGGGGAAGGGACAAATGGAGCAGGGCCATTGAGAGCTGTTTCACATAGCAACAGCTTCCCAGCTAACCTCTGGTGTGGTCATTTAACATACCTATAACTTTTAACTGGTTGCATAGATATGTTAAATAGCTGTGGCTATGCTCTGAGCTAGGGAAATGGAAGTAACTTCCCCACCAATAGTAATGGGGGGGCAGGTCCCCCAAGTCACAGCGCCTGTGTGGGAGCTTGGAGAAGATTGGCTCTATGACATGGGGCCATGCCTGCCCAGACCACAAAGGCAGCCCAGTGAAGTTGGAAGGATATGGGAGTGCTGGCAAATGTGGTCAGTTGTGGGAGGAGTCAGAAATGGGGCTGCAGAGGAGGATTGGCTCGGGGATTTAAACCCAGATGTGGCAGCCATTGGAGAGAGGACCACGTGGCTGAGGTAATGGAGACTCTTGAGGCCATTGTATGGGGAGAACCACTCGGCTTTGTCAGAATGGGGACTCCCACGGCCCTGGGAGGGAGAATCGCCATGCGGCTTTAGCAGAGAACTGCCACTTGGCTTTGGCAGAGTGGCAATCCCCCCTCCTTGCAGCCATTGAAGGGAGAACCACGCAGCTTTGCCAGAGTGGGGACCCCTGCAGCTTTAGAAGGGGGAACCATCACCTGGCTTTAGCAGAGGTCCCGGCGACACAGCTGATGGTGTTGGGAACTGAGGGAAGCCTACCAGCCGATACGGATTGCTGGGAAGAACCAGGGGCTGCCTGAGCCATGGACTTCTATTTCTTTTCCTGAGATACGGCACTCCAGACTGGGCAAAGGGGGGAAGGAAGGATTGTGTGTGTTTGTGGGTGTTTTAAGGGACTTTGGGATTTTGATGAAGACATTAGGTCACTACTTTAAGTCTTTATAGCATTAAATAAACATTTCCTTTTTTTTCCTGAATCTCTGGCATTGAGAGACGTCTTTCCTTTGGTGGCAGACATAACAAACCTAGAGGCTTCCTTTCAGTAATAGCATATTGCCTTTGGCCCTCATTGGCCCCTTGTTGTTCTGTAACGGTCTGGTATATATATATATATATAATCCCTTGTTTTCCTCATGGGATGCATAAATTAATTACTAAAATTCTATAGCACACCAAAATTATATATTTTTCCTAATCTGACAAAAATAGGTATAATTTTGATTTATTCACACTGACCAGCTATTGTTGTGCTAGCCATTGCCATTTTTTAATTTAACAATCTGAAGGAAAAGAGGTCAGTGCCCTTGACTAAGTACTCAGGTATCGTGTGTTTTATAAATTGTTGTGGTACACCAGTTGAAAATCTCTAATATATACCATTGTTTCTTTATTTGTTATTTCTCTTTTCAAGTAAACATTTTTGTATTTCTTACAGAAAACCTTCTACAGTATAACTTTTGAAAAACGATATGTTAGTCAACACAGTAGGCTTTTAATATCCATTTTCAAAGTTACTTATATGGTAGTATATTATGCTCTTCCAAAGTCTTCCTATCTCAAGGCTCTTACACATGAATTTTTATAACACTGTCTACAGAGACTAACGTATTATAGTACATAGAAAACAAGAGTGAGAGTTGGCACCATCCACATACTTTAGAGCATGAGAGGCCGACGTGTAGTTTAACATTTTCTGTTTCACATTAAAGAAGTAAAATAAGAGTCATAATTATCACGTGTTGTACTTAATCCAATATATAAAATATTATTATTTCAACAAATAATCTATATAAGTAATTATTAATGAGATATCATACTGTTTCTTTTTTGTAAATTCTAAATCCTTCAGTCCAGGTGCAGACCTTACACATACAGCCGTCTCAGTTTGGTTCAGCTACATCTTAAGTCTTAAGTAGCCACATTTTCACAGTGACAAACATATGGGATGGGGTAGTCAGCTCTAGAGCTTACTGATTTTGCTTGTGACATATTATTTCTTTTCCTCATAGTTTATTTTATGTTTAATATAAAGGAAGATTTTTTTCTAACTCTCTGAATATGTTTAATCATTTGAAGAACATTTTTAGGTCAATTATTTTATACTTGATTTTATCTGCTTCATATATTAAAACTGCCTAATAAAAACTTAGTGTTTAAGACACAAGAAAGAAAGAAAGTTACAGGCCAATATTGCAGATGAACATATAGATGCTAAAATCCTCAGCAAAATATTGGTAAACCACATCCAGCAATACTTTAAAAAGATCATACACCATAATCGAGTGGGGTTCATCCCAGAGATTCAAGGATGGTACAATATTCACAAATAAATAAATGTAATATATCATATAAACAAAAGGAAATATAAAAATCACATGATCATATCAATAGATGCATGAAAAACATTTTATAATGTACAGTATCTATTATGATAAAAATACTCAGAACAATGGGAATAGAGTGAGTATTTCTCAACATAATAAAGGCCATATATGAGAGATCTACAGCCAACATGATACTCAATGGGAAAAAACTACAAGCTTTTCCATTAAGATCAGGAATAAGACAAGGATATCCATTTCACCACTTCTTTTCAACATAGTATTAGAAGTCCTAGCCACAGCAATCAGACAAGAAAAAGAAATAAAAGGCATCCAAATTGGAAAGGAAGAAGCAAAACTGTCATTGTTTGGAGATGACATGACAGTGTACACTAAAAATTCTATAACTCCAACAAAAAACTATTTGACCTAATAAATTAATTTGTCAAAACAGCAGGATACAAAGTCAATATTCAGAAATCAAAGGCATTTTTGTATGCCAACAATCAATTATCAGGAACAGAAATAAGGAAAAATATTCCATTTGATATAGTAACAAGAAAAATAAAATACCTAGGAATAAACCTAACCAAAGAGGTAAAAGACCTATATTCAGAAAACTACACAACACTGAAGAAATAAATTAAGGGAAACACAAATAAATGAAAGTTTATATGGTTAGTATAAACACAAATAAATGAAAGTTCATAGATTAGAAGAATTAACATCATCAATATGTCCATAACACCCAAAGAAATATACAGATTCAATGCAATCTCAATTAAAGTACCAATGGCATATTTCACAGATAAAGAACAAGCATTTCAAATATTTATGTGGAACCATAAACGACCTCAGTGAGCTGCAACAATTTTGTGAAAGAAGAAGAAAGTAGGAGGGATCACAATACCTGATATCAAACTGTATTACAAGGCCACTGTAATCAAAACAGTCTGGTACTGGCATAAGAACAGACACATAGGCCAATGGAACAGAATAGAGAACCCAGAAATAAACCCAAGTCCCTACAGTCAATTAATATTCAACAAAGGGTGAAGAAGCATAAAATGGAATAAAAATGCCTCTTCAACAAATGGTGTTGGGAGGTCTAGACAGCTACATGCAAAAAAAAAATGAAACTTGATCACCAATTTACACCATAAACAAAAATAAATTCAAGATGGATAAAAGACTTAAATATAAATCATGGCACCATAAAAGTCCTACAGGAGAACACAGGCAGGAAAGTCTCAGATATTCCATGCAGCAATATTTTCACTGGTACATCTCCTAGAGTAAGGAACATAAAGGAAAGAATAAACAAATGGGATCTCATCAAATTAAAAAGCTTCTGCATTGCTAAAGAAGAAAACATTAAAATGAAAAGAGAACCAACTGTATGGGAAAACATATTTGCCAATGATACCTTGGACAAGGGTTTGATATCCAATATATATATAGAACTCACAGGATTCCACTCTAGGAAGACAAACAACCCAATTAAAACATGGGCAAAGGACTCAAACAGACATTTCTCCAAGGAGGACATACAGAGGGCCCAGAGACATATTTAAAAATGCTGAACATCATTAGTCATCAGAGAGATACAAATTAAAATCACAATGAGATACCACCTCACACTGGTGAGAATGGCCATCATAAACAAATTAACAAATAACGAGTGTTGTAGAGGATGTGGAGCAAAGGGTACCCTAGTGCACTGTTGGTGGGAATGCAGACTGGTGCAGCCACTATGGAAAAAAATATGGAATTTTTTCAGAAAACTAAACATGGAACTGTGTTTTGACCCAGCAATTTCACTACTTGGATTATACCCTAAAACCCTGAAACACCAGTTTGAAAAAACCTATTCATCCCAATGTGCATAGCAGCACAATTTATAATAGCCAACTGCTGGAAGCAACCTAAGTGCCCATCCATAAGTGAATGGATCAAAAAACTATGATACATTTAGACAATGGAATACTATGCAGTAAAGAGAAAAAAGAGCTCTTACCCTTTGCAACAGCATGATTGGTACTGGAGAACATTATGCTAAGTGAAATAAGCTAGACAGTGAGAGACAAATAACCACATGATCTCACCTATAAGTGGAACCTGATCAACAAAACAAACAAGCAAGCAAAATGTAACCAGAGACACTGAACTTAAGAACACACTGACAGTAACCAGAGGGGAGGTGAGAGGGGATAGAGGGGTGACATGAGGGATAAAGTGGGGAGAGTTTTCAGGAACATGTACAAAGGACACTTAGACAAACCAAATAAGGGTAGGATCAAGGGTGGGGAGTGGGGATGGCTGGGCTTGGGGTGTATGGTAGGGGTAAATGGAGACAACTGTATTTAAACAATTAAATTTAGAAAAAAATAATAAATAAAAAAAATTACAGTTTACTTTTTACCAAGTGCATTATTCGACCATTGTACAACTTCAGGACCAAGTAATAAGACAAACATATCAGATAATGCCTATTTAAGGTTTAATCTTAAAAGGTCTAATTTAGAATATATTCCAGAAATATTCTTTGTTCATAAAATCATGTATGTTATTTTATGCCCTGAACAATAATTTACTAAGACAGCACAATGTCTTAGAAGTGGTAATAATACAGCTAACAAAATGTATACTTTATTGAACTACTCAGTTTGAGGGATTATTTTATCTATTTTTTACATATTTTCTACATTACAACTTCCTTATCTGTAAGGTAGAGATAATGTACAGGGGTGTTGAACTCATTTTCGCCAGGGGCCACATCATCCTCATGGTTGCATTCAAAGGGCTGAAATAGTTTTAGGACTATATAAATGTAACTACTCCTTAACTGTTACAGAATTGAAATAACATTCAGCCCTTGGAAGGTAACAATGAAGCTGATGTGGCCCCCGGTGAAAATGAGTTTGACAACCCTGATGTAGTACCTACCACACTGGAACATCATAGTGATTAATTTGCTAATACATAGAGCCACTTAGAACTATGCCTGGGACCTAGGAAAGCCTTCAACAAATGTGAACCATTATTATCATTACAATTACTGTTTTATTAGAATGTGTTTTCCTGAATTGAAAATTGATGCAGACACCAGCCCTCAGTGTCCGTGTCATTGTGGATGGAATGATACATTCACAGGGACTACTGAGTCTGGTGGAAGAAAAGGGACAGCATGACTTTACTCTCAAGGGGAGCAAAAGCCACGGCCTCCACCATGACAGGCCTTTATTGGATTTCTCCACCCATTACATGATGGTCCTCATTTACTAAGAACAGGTTTGTGTTAGGTGGTTACCTTCTACAGAAAACAAAGGAGCCAGTGCTACTAATCACATCACAGAAGAGGGATATTTGCAAATGAAGACGCAAAAGTGGCTGAACCGGTTACACTCATCCTTGGAAGGTTTAGCATGGTTTTCAGGAAGTTGCTTTGCAGTAAATGTCCTCAATTCAGGGTGAGGGAGTTTTAGCAAAAAGCAAGACTCATAGCGGCCTAGGTACATTGCAGGCCTGATTCCCCACGGGAGAACCTATCCATGGACGTGGGTTCTGTGCATCTCCCAGTGGGAGCTGGGCCCACACCATGCAGAGTGGCCTCCTACAGAAAATTACTGTGGAAATAGACCTATTTTAAGTAACTATTACTATTATTCATGGTATTACTATTTTGATTATTGTGAATTAAAGGTATAATTTGTACATGTTAAATTTTATGTATAGCAACATGTGTGTATTATATACTTGAGTATAAATCATGCTTTTTTCCCCCTCTATCAGAAAAATGTAAGTTGAAAACCATAAAATGACAAGAAGTAAATAATTTGTAATTTTCATCTTTTCCTATTTCCCTGTAAAGGAAATATTTTTAGCATTCTTGTCACAGTTTAACTTTTATTTGCATTATCACTTATTACTACATTATCACTTCCTTGTCAAATCTGAATATATTGGGATAATTTCAACTATTTACCTGCCCTTAGCATGTTTGTCAGGGAACACATATATTCTGGAAACATTTTAGAAAAAGTCTCGTGGCTGATAATTGAGTTGATGTTATAATGGAACATATCTGGTTAGATAAATACATCACATATGACTTTATGTGTTCATAAATACCAGTGTAACTTTTAAGGTGCTGGTGAATGGAGGGCAACGAGAATGGTGGAACTGCCATCTGTGTGAACTATAGATTATTAGCACTCATAAGAAAAGCTGTAACTCTTCTTAAAAGGCAGTAAAGACCTAGACCTTAACATACTATTTGATAGAATAGTTCAGCAATTCATTGGCCCCACTATTTTTTTTTTTTTTTTTTTTTTACTATTTCTGATTGCATAGTTGGTGGGCATGCTAAAAGTTGGCAAGCTGGGAAAATGAAGCTTTTACAGTTTGTAGGAAAATAGATTTAATGCTACTGCAAGAAAAATAATAGTTGCTAACATGCAGTTTAGGTACCACAAAGAAAGCAATCATTCTGACACTGGCTGGAACATAGCTTAAACTGGGAAGTTACTCATAGACTCTATTATTCAATATTTTTGGTGATGCATTGTTTTGGCCAAACCACACATTATTCTCGCAATTATCCCTGTGCTGTGCAAACTTTCCCTAAAACCAATCCACTGTGAAACATTATGTTAAATGGATAAGAAGAGCAGATCCCTGGAGTTTGGAGAATTCTCCAAGGCTGCACTCTGACTCTTCATCCACTTTTAGCTAACAGGATTTTATCCCTGTTAAGATTTCGCTTGGGGTTTGAGTGCTTTCTATGCCCCTCACCCCACTTACCCTGCCCCCCTGCCAGTCCAGGCTACAAGACAGTATCTAGCTCTCAGTAGGAAAGCAATAGGTTCTAGTAAATACACCCTTAGCTGCAGGGGTAAGGAGAATCTGACACCTAAAAAAGACTAAACTAAGCCAACTTCACATCCTTCAAATAAGCTATTAAGATGACAAACATCATCTATGGAAAAAAGTAGTATAGAAAATGTACAAATGTGCTTACTTTCTAAGTCTAATATCAAATCGCATGCTTAATGTATTGCGTAGTCATTGGGCTAACAGGTCACAGCGACTTGTGGGAGGACACACTTCCTCTTTGCCTACCCATGCCGCAGTCAAGAAGGCGCAACGGTTCCCTAAATACTTTTATGGAAACAAGAGACATAATTATTGCTATTAACAAAAAAAATCTTCAGTCTCTTATGAGACGATCTATAAAATTTAAAAATCATGTAGCCTGCATGTCAGCATGTTTACTGGTTTTTAATCAATTTGATTCCTGCAGTAGTGTCAGGCAACACTATGAAATGTTTGTCTATTGAAGACCCAGGTGTACACAGGACATGAAAAGTGTATTATCAGTTTGAACCAGATTCACTAAAGAAAATTGGCTGCAGAGCTGAGAATAGACCTGTACCCAGGGACTTGACTCCAACTCACTTTCTTCTCTAGGAATCTTTGCTTATAATGTTTTTATTTCACAAAGTCCCCCTTTTTTGGTAAGCCATAAGAAATACAATAGATATCAAATTATGTTACACAGTGAAATATGAGTAACTACACCAAAAATAAAAAAGAAACGAAGCAAATAGAAATAAAATATTTGTCAACTGCCAACATGAACCAAATTATCTTACATTATTCACCAAAGACAATTACCCTTGAACTATAGCATACTCTAAGGGAAGATAAAGAGTGTGAAACTTTATTAGTCAATGAAGAGATTTAAGTTTGTCATCCTCTCCATCAGCTGGAGAGACACGTAGGGAGTCCCACAAGTGACTGAAAGCCTTTTTCAAAATATAATGTGACACCAACTCTGAATTTGTTTACTGCTTTGTTTCTGTTTATGGTTGTTTGATTTTGTTTTAACATGTTAAATGTGTTTAGAATTTGGTCTTGCTTTTGTTATTCATTTTTAAAAGGAGGGTTGAGGACCTTGAAAAGCATGAATGATTCTCTACATCAAGTGGGATTTGTGAAGAAAGCCTGGGAAGACTTCTGAATATCCTAGGACAAATCAGAGGCCATCAAAGGAATAACCAATGGCTCTTAACAAAGGAACTGAGTTCCAGGATTCTGGAAATGCAATAGAAGTTTCTTGGTCCCTTTAAACTAATTTAAAAAGTGTGTGAGGGGTTGAATTGTGATTCTCCAAACAATGGCACATTGATCTTCCCTAGAATAAGTATAGTAGGCTCCTTCTAATCATGTGTCAAAGTAAGTCTGAAGTTTTTATTAATGCATGAAAAATCACCAGTAAAAAACCTTATCTATATTTTCCCATAAGTAAAATTTTAGGAAGGAAAATTTATCTTAAAATAAACTGACTTATATTTATCTATTTTTCTTTGGAGCCTCTTAGGTTAGATGACTTCTGAGAAATTTTCTAGTTCAGTACATCTCAATGTAAGAGTCATATTAAAAAAACCCTAATATACCATGCACTATATTTGTAGAAAGTAAAATATTCTATATTGTGGGGAAAGTGGCTAAATATAACCTAAATATATGGAATATAATCCTGAGCTTGAGACTCTCCAGGATAAACTACTGTGGATTAGAAATCAGTAGAGTCATGGAAATGTTTTACTTTCACATAATCTCCTAAAGCCATCTCAGTAGGTGGCACATAATTGGGAATCTATACTTGTTTTTTTACTTGCAATAATAAGATCAACAATAAAATGCACTTTGTGGTGCCAGAATGTCAGACCAAGAGTTAAAGAATAGTATTGACTGATATGAGGCAGACAATAGTTTTAAAAACACAGTCAACAAAAATTGGAATCTGTATGTGGGATGTCTCTGGGCTGATGCTGAGTCTCTGTCTCTGGCATAAGATTTGGGAACCAGATTTCAGTCCAGAGTAGAGTTTGCTAACAAGAGAAAAACAATTGATGTCCTAATACTTTTAGGCTGATTTTAAAAAATGGAATGATAAAATAGATGTGTAGTTATCATTATTAGTGTACAAGACTCAACTTGAATTCCTGGCAAGACTGTTAAAGGTGAATCGCAGGGCACTGGGCTGGGGAGCTCCTTGTTCACTGCTGTGGTTTCCTTTTCACAGTGGGAGTGCAGGGAAGAAATGCGGAATCTGGAAGAAGCCTGGCAATACTGTTTTCTCTGCAGTCTTTAATGATGTGGAACTCTCTCATACATTTTAAATAATTGTGTCAAATACACAAATAATGCTTATGTCCCCTTTTCAGAGTGTGATGTCAAAAGTCATTTGAAACTCTGTCTGATAAATTTATCTTCACAAATTTCTGATACAACAGAATTTTAGAAAAAGTATAAGGAGTAAAACCAACCTTCTAGCAACTTTCAAATATATAACACATTTATAACTATGTGTGGTGATGGATATGTGATAGATATTATGGTGATCTATTCTCAATATATACAAATATCAAATAATTATGCTGTGTACCTGAAACTAATATAATGCTATATGTCAATTATATCTCAAGTATTAAAAATAAGCAAACAAATGTAAAAACAACCTTTTAAAATGGTATGGTACCCATTGTCAAAGATATTTTGATGTATGTCTATGTCTGAGCTCACTAGATCAGTGAATTTAAGCTTTCTTACCTGTAAAATGAAGAACAGAACTGCACCTAAATCACAGTGTTGTGAGAAATCAGTGCTGTAATGTAAACATAAGCACACCTCTGGGTCAAATTAGTACTCAGGAAGTGCTCACTACAAAAAATCTTAAGGTAACATAAGTTATAAATTCCCTGTAATATTATATCTTATCATTGACAATAATATTAATAATGAGAGTTATTCATTTGGATATATATTCTTTTTTTCATTTTTTAAAAATTTTAATTGTTGTTCAAGTACAGATTTCTGCCTTTTACCCCCATCTTAGCCCATCTCCCCAACCTTCCCCACCTCCTTCTTGTTTCCACCCCCACCTTGTTATTGTCCATGTGTCCTTTATACTTGTTCCCACAAACCCCTCACTCATTTCCCCTGAAATCCCCTCCCCTCTCCCCTCTGGTCACTGTCAGCCTGTTCTCTATTTCAGTGTCTTTGGTTATATTTTGCTTGTTTCTTTGTTTTGTTGTATTTAGGTTCCTGTTAAAAGTGAGATCATATGGTATTTGTCTTTCACTGCCTGGCTTATTTCACTTAGCATAATGCTTTCCAGTTGCATCCATGCTGTCCCAAAGGGTAGGAGCTCCTTCTTTCTTTCTGCTGCATAGAATTCCATTGTGTAAATGTACCATAGTTTTTTGATCCATTCATTTACTGATGGGCACCTAGGTTGCTTCCAACACTTGGCTATTGTAAATTGTGCTGGTATGAACATTTGGAGATTTATTCTTATTTTAATAAATAATACAGTGATGATCTGAAAAGGAGCAGGCCAAATTACTAGAAAATCAGTTCATTGAATGACTAACTTGTAGAATACAGAGAATGTTTTTTTTGAAGGTTTAGTTTATTTGATGAGACTGCCCTGCAGTTATTTTGCCAGAGCAATTTTAAGGCAGCTCCTTTACAGGACAGTTGGATTTAATCTCTCAGGGGTTTTGTATCCTGGAATCCCTTTTACTAGCCAATGATGAAACTTTCCCTATAATGAAATTCCTCTCTTCATTTTTGCAGAACTATTTCTGCCCATTCTCAGTGTCCCTGTCCTCACCCCTGCCAGAACCACCTCTGTCCAAGTGTCTTCCTGCTTCTTCCTCACCTTTGCTTCTGCTTTTTATTTTTCAGCTCTTGCTCCGATGTCTGCCTTTTCAGCCTGCCCTCCCCCAGCCTGTCTTTGCTTTGGCTTCAGTTAAAATATTTGTTAAGCAGTTTTTCATAAATTGACTCTTCATCACATCAAGGTTTTGGTGAATTGACATTCGTAAATTAAAGTAAGAGACACTGTGAAAATTTCAATATTAGAGAATCACATTTTTCCTTTTTTATTGTGACTGTACTTACCTGACTTAGATTTTCAACAACTTTTGTTTTTAATATTTTATTTATTTATTTTTAGAGAAAGGGGAAGAGAAGGAGAAAGAGAGGGAGAGAAACATCTGTGTGTGAGAGAAACATCGATTGGTTGCTTCTCTCATGTGCTGCAACCAGGGATGGGACTGCAGCCCAGGCACATGCCCTGATCGTGAATTGACCTGTGACCCTTTGTTTAGTAGGGCAACACCCAAGCAACTGAGCCACGCCAGTCATGGCTCAACAACTTTTCTATTCGCCACAGGTCTCTAGTTACTACAATTCTTTTCTTGAAGACTTTTTTTTCTTTTTTCAATTATTTGAAGAATAATTTATCTGGGCTAAGTAACAAACAAGATTTGAAATTATGTGCATATATATACACACATATATATGTACATATATAAATAATATACATTTTATATAATATACATAAATTATATATTTATATATATTTTACATAATAAGGGATTGATTCTTTCTTAGCAAAGTTTGTTCTGCCCTTAATGATCTAAAGATCAGTTTTCTTGATAGGAAAATATGATAAAGGTTCTCATTCTTTATCTTCCCCTTTCCCTTTACTTCTCCTTTATCCCTTCTTTCTCTTCTCCCATTTTAAACAAAAAGCATTTCCTTTCATTGTACTTATTTTATGTTAGTCTAAATTTATTATGATCTTGATCCTTTAACAATGCCCTTAATACTAATTAATGATAACTTTTGAAATGCTCCTGTTTCATTTGTTTAAAGTATTTAGATATATGAGTTATTTTTAGAGCTCTTTGTGTAACCATTCCAACAGTTTTTATAAGCTTCTTTCATTTTCATAATACTTTTCAAACAGGTAGTATGCATTAGATTTTTAAAAAGGTTACAAAATTATAATACATAAAATAATAAGAGAAAATTCCCCTACAATCTGAGCAAAGATACACATAATATATTGTGGAATCATTATAGAATTTCTGTCCATTTATATGTGTATATATTATGTATTATATATGTGTATAAAAGTAAACACAAAAGTGAAGCAGACTCATAGATACAGAGAACAGATGGACAGCT
>PVIA01006469.1:81144-97215 GCA_004024845.1 Tonatia bakeri
TTTCCTTTTTTTTTTTTTTTTTTTCCTGTCTGTTTGCTTGGAAAATTTGTTTCCAGCCCTCCACTTTCAGACTATATATGTCTTTTATCATGAGGTGGGTCTCTTGTAGGGAGCATATGTGTGGGTCATGTTTTCTTATCCATTCAGCTATTCTATGTCTTTTGATTGGAGCATTTAATCCATTTATGTTTAAGGTTATTATTGATAGGTACTTATTCAGTGTCATTTATGTACATGTGTTCTTTCTCTCTCTCTTTTCCTTCCTTTCCTTAAAGCAGTCCCTTTAGCATCTCTTGTAGAGCTGGTTTGGTGGAGGTGCATTCTTTTAGACTTCTTTTGTCTGGGAAGCTCCTTATTTGGCTTTCTATTTTGATTGAGAGCCTTGTTGGGTAAAGTAGCCTTGGTTGCAGACCTCTGGTTCTCATTACTTGAAATATTTCTTGCCATTCTCTTCTGGCTTGGAGCGTTTCCATTGAGAAGTCAGCTGCTAGCCTTATTGGGGCTCCCTTGTATGTTACTTCCTGTTTCTTCCTTGCTGCCCTTAAGATTCTCTCTTTTCTTGGAATTTTGCCATTTTAATTATGAGGCGTCTTGAGGTGGGCCTCTTTGGGTTCCTCTTGATTGGGACTCTCTGTGTTTTCTGGATTTGTGTGACTTTTTCTCTCATCAACTTAGGGAACTTTTCCATTATTACTTTTTCAGATAGGTTTTCTATCCCTTGCTCTTCTCCTTCTGGTATCCCTATTATATGGATATTATTATGTTTCATATTGTCTTGCATTTCTCTTAACCCCTTTTCATTCTTTCTGAGCCTCTTTTCCTTTTCTTGCTCTTTCTCGGCGTTTTTTCTACTTTGTCTTCTAATTCTCTGATCTGGTCTTCTGCTTCCTCGATCCTGCTTTTGACTCCTTCTACTGTGTTCTTCAGTTCAGAAATTATAATGTTCGTTTCCTCTTGGCCCTTGTTGATAGTTTCTATTTCCTTTTTCATGTTGATATAGTGTCCAGTGAGTTCATTGTAGTTTTCCTGCAATTTCTGGTAGCTCATTGTGAGCTCATTGAGCTTCTTGATAATCGTTTCTTTGAACTCAATATCTGAGAGTTCAGTTGCCTCTATTTCATGTAGCATTCTTCCTGAGGCTTCCTCTTTCCCTTCATTTGGGGATTGTTTCTTTGTCTTCTCATTGTTCATGAGACTGTTCTTGTTATCCTCTGTTTCTTAAATTGACCTGTTCTGGTTCTCTGGGTTTATGGTGTGAACTTCTGTGGTAGAATACCTGTGAGATTCAGTGGTGGAGTTTCCTTCGGGTATTCTGATGTTCACAGCTTCCCCCTACTCCGTTTTTTTTGATCAGTTGGAGGGGTAAGGGAAAATGGATTAAGACATCAAAAGAGTATTCTATGATATTTATAGTAGCAACCAGTAGAGAAGAAATATGAGATCTTTTGGCTATGTATAGTGTTAACCATTATTTCCCACCCCACTAACCACTTTTTAGAAAAGATGGAAAGAAGATAAGACTCTTGTTGGGGAGGGAAGGATTGTGAGTTTGATCTAGAAGCAGTGAGGTTTAGGGAGGTCAGGTTCTGAGGTAGGGTGAGAGTAAAGAATAGTAAATAGGTGTAGTTAACCACTACAATAATAGAGTTTGGGAAACTGTGAAGTGGGCTAAGATCTGGGAAGGGTGTTGTGTAGTATTTATAATTGTATGGAATAGCCATTATTTACAGTAATATTAGAGCAATAATCATATGACAGAATCTTTGAGATCTAGGTAACAAGAATAGGGAGTATAGAACCTTGAGTAATGAAGAACACAAATGAAGGACAGTAAATTAGCAATACATTATGAATGAGATGATAGGGGGAAGCTGTCAAATGATACAGTATAACCAGCCAAGCAAAAAAGATTATACAGAAATAAGAGGAATACCAAAATACTATTAAAATAAAAAATGTAGGAATAATGAAAAAGAGATAATACAAACATGCAATAACTTGTAGGTTCAAAAAAAAAAAGAAAAAAAGGAAAAAAAAGCAGAAGATGGAAGGAAGAAGAGATAAATTTGGAAAGAAAGGAAGAAGGAATAATACTAGAAAGAAAGAGAAGCATAAGGAATTGAGAGATATAAAAAGAATAAGAATTAAAAAATAAAATTTGCTTAAAAGAAGAGACAAAATCAAACAATCAAACAAAAAAACTTTTTGTTGGTTTCAAACTATCCAAACTGGTTTTTCTGGTCTTGCTGGCTTCAGCAGGATGAGGGGTGATTGGTATCGCTTTTCTCCCTTCCCCTTCAGCACTCAGACAGCCTCTTGCATACTCTCCCCAGGGCTAGCTGTGCATTCTCGCCAGAGCCAGTCTGGTGCCTCTCCGCAGGGCCCTGTGCTCAAGGCCCTGTGCTCCGGGGATCCTGTGGAGTGCCTGTGCCTTTTCTGTGTTCATAGCTGTGGGCTCCAGGTCTTCCACAAAACCACACTGTCTCCTGGTTGTGGGTGTGCGGCCAGACTGTCCTTGGTTGCACAGACTGGGGCACACACTCTTCTCAGAGCTATACATGGGTGCTCGCAGCCCCTGTGTGATTGTCTCTCAGTCCTCACTCCTCTTTCTGTGCCTTCAAGGAATGAGCCCTCTCCCAGTGCTGCTCAATCCTTGCTTGTCAGGGGAGAGAGCAGTTGACCCAGCTCTCCCAAGTGCCCTGAGGCAGATCCAGCAGCATCGGACCTGGGGACTGCAACCTCCCTGGTTCCCGTGCTGACCCCTGGGCCTTTATTATCCTGAAGCACTCTCTTTACCATCTGGTTTTTCAATGTCTGCTACAATTTTTGATCTCCTGTCTTCATATATGCTGGGGTACTGTTGGCTGTTTGCTCTGTTCCTCTGTAGATTGGCTAGGTTTGTCTCCTGTGTGTAGGGATAGGTGAATCTGCTCCGTCCTACCATGCCGCCATCTTCCCGCTCCAGCAAATATTCTTTTAAAAACAAGTATGTGTCCTCTCTGTTCATACTCATTTTGAATATCACAGAGGATTAATGGATTTTCATTTTAGCCATTTTATTATAATCTATTATAGTCATTACTTTTATGATCCATTCATCCCATATTTGGGCTTCTGGGATTTCCTACAAGCTGGATGAAGAAGTCCTCATCACTCTTTGATATCTTCCTTGCTTTCTGACAGAAAAAGGTATTCCTTACTCAGGTGATTTTTAGAGTTTTGGTTCCTTTCAGTGGTGATGAGAAACCTGATTTGACTATTTTGTGTGCCCATGGCTCCTATGGTTATATTGTTTCTAGATCCGTTCAGAAGGCAGACCTAATAGGGAATATATCTAAGTGTAATTCCATACTAATAAATTCAAATGTAATACCACAGAGTTATTTCTCATTTTTAGGTATAACATGTATTTTATTGATTATGCTATTAGAGTTGTCCATTTTTTCTCCATTTATCCCCCTCTACCCTGCACCCCCACTCCTTTCAGTATTCCCACCTGCACCCCCACCACCCCTACTTAGTTCATGTTCATAGATTGTACATATAAATTCTTTGGCTTCTCCATTTCCTTTACTGTTCTTAACTTCCATCTGTCTATTTTGTGTCTACCAATTATGCTTGTTAGTAGCATAACCTTTCCCCCTCAGCCTCCCCCTTTCCCATCCCTGCTGATAACCCTCCATGTGATCTTTATTTCTGAGATTCTGTTCCTATTCTACTTGTTTCCTTAGTTTATTTTTTTACATTCAATTGTTTATAGTTATGGTTTTATTGCCATTTTAATGTTCATAGATTTGATCTTTTTCTTAATTAAGTCCATTTAACATTTCATATAATAAGGGCTTGCTGATGATGAACTACTTTAGCTTGACCTTATCTGGGAAAGACTTTGTCTGTCCTTCCATTTTAAATGATAGCTTTGCTGGATAGAGTGATCTTGGATGTAGGTCCTTGCCTTTCATGACTTGGAATACTTCTTTCCAGGCCTTTCTTGCCTGCAAGGTCTCTTTTGAGAAATCAGCTGATAGTCTTATAGGAGCTTTTTTGTAGGCAACTGTCTCCTTTTCTTTTTTCTTTTCTTGTTTTTAAGATTCTCTCCTTCTCTTTAATCTTGGGTAATGTAATTATGATATGCCTTGGTGTGTGCCTTCTTGTGTCCAACTACTTTGGGACTCTCTGAGCTTCCTGGATTTGCATGTCTATTTCCTTTGACAGATTGGGGAAGTTTTCCATCATTATTTTTTCAAATAAGTTTTCAATTTTTCACTTTTCCTCCTTTCCTTTTTGCACCCCTATGATTCATATATTGGAGTGTTTAAAATTATCCCTGAGGTTCCTAAGCCTCTCCTTTTTTTTTTTTTATTCTTGTGTTTTTATTCTGTTCTGGTTGAATGTTTATTTTTTCCTTCTGTTTCACATCTTTGGTTTGAGTCTGGTTTCCTTCCCTTTATTGTTGGTTCCCTGTATATTTTTCTTTATTTTACTTTTCATAGCCTTCACTTTTTCCTCTATTTTGTGACCATACTCAGTCATTTGTGTGAGCATCCTGATTACCAATGTTTTGAATTGTGCATCTGATAGGTGGGCTATCTCCTTGTCACTTAGATGTTTTTCTGAAGTTTTGACCTATTCTTTCATTTGAGACATATTTCTTTGTCTCATTGTACCTATTACATTGTAAAGGGCAGAACCTTAGGTATTTGCCAGTGGGGGGACTACCCATCTCCCTGTGTTGTGGAACTGTTTGTGGAGGAGGTGTGAGAGAAGGAACAATGCTGATTGCTTGGCTCTTGCCTACTTTTAGTCACTTCCTTAGCTTCCCACAAGTGGAGTGTGCCCTTACCAGTGCTGATTTCCAAGTAGGTGGGCTTGTATATATTCTAGGGTCCCGTGGGACCCTCAAAAAAACTTTCCTGTGTGACTGGGAGTTTCTCCAGTCACTGCAACCCCTACAGAGGTTTTAAGGCTTTCAATTACCCCACTGGAACACTGGGTTGTACAGTCTGTCTCACTGTCCAGTTGCTCCTCCAAGATTATCCACACATGAATGTGGGATATCCTGGTCCACCAGCCACTTCCTTGTTATAAGTCCTTGCCATCCCAGCTTCCCATCTCCACCCCTCCTACCAGTCTGGATGAATGTTTCTTCTTTAAATCCTTGGTTGTTGAACTTCCATACCGTTCAGTTTTCTGGCAGTTTTGTTTTTTCTTTTTTCTTTTTTCTTTTAAATTGGTTGTTATCCTTCTTTTGGTTGTGTGAGAAAGCAAAAGGTAGCTACCCATGCCTCCATCTTGGCCAGAAGTCCTATCTGTTACTTCTCATTTTTTTATTCATATTTATACAGCTCTTCCTATGGTGACAACCCTGATTACTAGAAATATAGTAACACATATTTTGCTGTATCCTGCAATGTAACAAAAGTTTAAGACCTGCAATACCAATATCATGATCAAATTAACATATTAAATAAACCTGTTATATATATTACAGATGTCTTTGCATTTTTTATTTCTTTTATTTAGACTATAGCCTACTAAGCACAGGTTAGAATGCTGTGCTCACTATTTCTATTTACTATGACTTTTAATTTTCTTTATTATTTATTTAATTTTATTTTAGAAATACATAAGACATTTACATGTTTCAAAGTCTAAATCAAAATATTTTCTTAGCACACCCATATTCCCAGACCTATTTCTTCTCTCCTCTACTCTCCCAATTTGTGTACTATTTTCAGCTGTTTCTGGTTTATGCTTCCAGAATTTCTTCTTTCAAACCAAAGGGTGCATGAGAACATACACACACACACACACACACACACACACACACACACATTCATCTGAGCCTCACTCCTGGCTAATTCTATCAGAACATCTGGGAAGAGTTTCTATGAATACATATTTTTAAAAACCAATTTCTTCCAGTATTCTAATTTGCAGCTAAGGCTGAGGGAACATGTTTTAAAGATTTTTAATTCTGTCTTATGTAAATCCTGGTATTCCCCTCCTCCCCTTCTTCACACAATTCCCACCACCTCCACTTCAACAAGTACTCTTCCACTTTGGCAGAATTTCATTCAGAACAGGAGTTTTTCATCATTTCTGAGCCTCACAATGATGAAACTGTCAAGAAAATAAACAATGAATTCAAGCCAGTACTTTTAGTTGACTAAGATCATCTTCTTTGGTTGTGGTTTTCAGCATTCTGCATTTATTAAAGGACAAAATGATTGAATAAATGCATGAATGGGTACAAATATGACAATCAATGAGTAGAGTGTGGCAGGGTTTTTTTTTACGTGTTGTAAACCAATCATGCATTCCCTCCAGCTCTCCAAGTAACTTATTGTAAAATACTGCAATGATGTCATCAGCTTATTGATTCTAACACCCTCTCCCACAAGATTTTACAGGACATTTTAGTATTAACTGTATGATGTTGGAAGATACCATTGAACTTCTTTGAGCTTCATCTTCTATAAAGTAAGGTATAATAATGATGCCCACACAGGACTCTCTTGAACATGTATGTAAAATGTACGTAAAGTCCTTTAAAAACTTATCCTGTAGAAAAGTGACACCTGAGATGTTGAGTTTATGTCTTTGTATTAAAACTATAGCTGTACTCTTTATGTCCCTAGTGCTCTTTGTATTGATATGTAGAGATTTAAGATCATCAGTATTATTTTTTAATTACCATTAGAATTTTTTTCTAGGATTCTTGCTTTATATCATAATGTCCTGGTCTGCAGTATTTCAATTAATTTTCTTGGAAATAATTATAATGTTATAAGCTGAGCATTACCACTTGAAATAATAAATAGTTAATGAGATTATCTTTTAAAGATCTGTTTTATGTAAACGTATCCCAATAAAAATAAAGGAGAAAATAATTGAAAAATTAAGAAAATGTCACAAAAAGTACTTTGATTTTATCTCATTAGAATCAAAAGAATTAAAGTATAATGTTAATAAATTAAGTATTAAAAACATTTGATCAATTTACAAAAATATTAATCATATAAACAGAGGCTAGATAAGAGGACAATTTGTAGGTCCATAGACATACCACTGTTTTTTTTCTTTTGTCTTATTTATTTATTTATTGCTACTAATATTTTCTTCTTTCAACTAATCAACCAGTCAACCAGTAGTTTTCTCTGAGACTTCAGGCTGAGACTTCCAGTTTGGATATGAATATATATGTGTATATCAATTATACATATAATATATATAGTTATATATTATAACATATAAGTTATATATAGTATAATATAATATATAAAATTATATATATAATTTAATATCATATATGCTATATATATCAATTATATTAATATATATATAATTTTCTCTTTCTGAAATATTCAAGAAGTTCCTGAAAAGTTAGAGAAAATTCATAGCTTATAAAAAATTAAGATCTTCACTTTGCAATTTCAAGTCTGTGAAAATACCTTTATAGAAGAGCGTGTATCCACATGCTAGAAAAAAATGACATTTATTAGTAAGGCAGTAATGCGAGTAGTATAGATTACTGTGATATTTTAAATTCTGAACAAGAAGGCCAAACACTTCAAATTAAGGTCAGCTGCATGGGCATGTGACCTGGACAGACTTACAAGGCCTTGTACACAGAAGGAACTGTACTTGGTTTAATATTTTGCTCATTGTATTAAAGTTCCTAATAATTTTTAAAAGGGGACCCACATTCTCAGTTTTCATTTGGCCCCATAATATATGTAGCTAGTTCTGTCCAAAATCAATTATTCAGATAGCTTTAAAAAGCAGTCCTTAAAAGTTAAAACCAGCCCTGGCTGGTGTAGCTCAGTGGATTGAGCGCGGGCTGCGAACCAGGCATCACAGGTTTGATTCCCAGTCAGGGCACATGCCTAGGTTGCAGGCCATGTCCCCCAGCAACTGCACATTGATGTTTCTCTCTCTCTCTCTCTCCCCACCCCCTCACTTCCCTCTCTAAAAAAAATAAAAATAAAATCTTTTAAAAAAAAAGTTAAAACCAAGTGAAGATTAAGAAATCAAT
This sequence comes from Tonatia bakeri, assembly GCA_004024845.1. Lineage (NCBI taxonomy): Eukaryota > Metazoa > Chordata > Mammalia > Chiroptera > Phyllostomidae > Tonatia > Tonatia bakeri. The sequence continues at coordinate 89,183 of PVIA01006469.1, forward strand.
TCATGAGTTCATGAACTCATGAAGCAGTGTTAAGGATTTGTTTCTTTTTTTATGTACACCTAACGAAGAAAGGGAGTCTGTCAAGGGACTCCGAACTTGGTAATCCTACATTATAAGTTTTCAAATAAGATTTAAGCAAGACTGAAAACACAAAGATGGGTTCACTTCTCCTTAAATATTAAATGATGACCATGGAGAAATAACATATTTGTGTCATAAAAAGACACACCTTAAGGTAATGTAACAATTAGGATACCTATTAGCTTTGTTTCATGAGAATAGCATTACTAGCTAATATGACATTGTCTTCTTCCTGTGCTAAGCATTATTTAAAGTGGCATAAATATATTAACTCATTTGATGTTCAAAATCTTTTGATGTAAACACTAGTTATTATTCTTTAGTTTGGAGAAAAAGGAAGTAAGGAGAAAAAAGGTGAAATAACTTGGCACTACCACAGCCAATGTTAAAAGCAGGGTACCACCTTGAGAACTGATGACAACCTGGTTTTTGACCTGCACATACTACGTGGCCTCTCTAACAAAAACAAGTTTAGCCAGAATATCATGAGTTCTTTGTCTTGTAACACAGGAGTCTAATTCAACATTTTCTAGTAATATATATATCAAACCCTTGATTTCTGGCTATTATGTCTTTAAAAATACCTTTCTTAGGGAAAAGAGTGTATCATATCTTGAAATTAACACAGAATTTGATTTATTTTAAGATACCCAGCCCAAAAGCATACTTTTAAAGATGAGAATACTCATTGTTTAGTGGTCTCACAACCCCTTTCTCCTGGCTCACTAGTCTCCAGATTGAGGAAAAACATGCATGACAAAGGTGATAATATTAGCCTAGACTTCAGGCTGCCTCAGCCTCCTCTGCCAATAAACAGACTTTAGTCTCTGGGGCCGTCAGATGAGCAGCTACACAGATGCTAAACTTCCTGCAAATTAAGCACATGTAGGAAAAAAATTACAATTACAGCAAATGCCACCCTGCTAATGATTTTAGTAGGAACATTAGTGAATTAAATGGGTATGGGAAACTAAATCTCTTAATTTTGCTTTTGTCAGTATGGCAGATTATCTATATTTTATCATTTCTTTAGTTTTTGCATGTACCATAGTGGGCTTTTTCTTTAAATCAGTTCACAATATTATTCTTTGTTTCCTTGTTCAAAATGATAGGATGTTTGTGTGGCTGGCTGGATGGCCACTCAGAGCTGACCTCTGCTCTAGCCAACTACTGCAATTCATTGATGGATAATTCAACATATTTTTATACCTGTCAAGCTAGCTTTATACCAGCATCTGCCTTGACAATTCAGGGAGAGAAATCAGTGCATATTTACTCAGGTTCATGTGCAAATGAGAAATTTTAGAAGTACATGTTAATTGTCCAACATAACAGCTAAGTGTGATGGGCTTTGTGATGCACCCATCACCTGCCATTTTCTCCAGCTGGTGGGTTTATTTTTATCCTTTCTTTGTACCTTGTCAGTTGATATATGGCACCATCTCTAACTGTAGAAATTGATTCATCTGTAGCTGGTGACTAGTGTACTACATAACAATGGACAAAATAATTGAAATGGGGTGTCAGAGGTGAAAACATGTGGCTGTGTCAGCTGTGTTTGGTAAAGAGCCCAATCAGAAATTTCTTGTTCCTTTGAAGACTTACATTCCCTAAACAATTATGTGCATCTTATTTGCTTTTAAAATTTAAATAATTCTGAAAACTTCTTTTTATGCCAAACAGTGATATTAGAAATCTATATCTCTCTTTTTCAAAAATCTTCTATAACACCATCTGGAAAATTCCTTGAAAATAGCAGATTCTCCATTGTCAGATATGACATTGAATTGTTTGTATAGTATACACAGTTTTAGCTTCTTAGTGGAAATAGAATAAAATACTATACAGTGTGATGTGATCTCCCACAACCAAGTTTGGAAGTCCCATGACCAAATTTCAATTCTCCTATATCTCATTATTACAATGTGTGTGTTCACTATTTTTTAATTTGCTTTTTGTGAGAAGTTCCATTAGATAAACTTTACAGCTTTTTGCAGTTGTGGGATTCCATGGCTAACTGGTCAGTTAATGAAGCAATGAGTACATATGAATCACAAAGAAGTGTTTGTTGAAAATGCAGATCCTACACTATGCCTCCAGATACCCTGTTTTCAAAGCTCTAGGGGAGAGCTAACATGTCTGCATTTTAATATAATTCCAGAAGTTATCTATTCAGGTCCTCTGCAAACCACACTGTGAGAAGTGTTGTCATAGAGTCACTTGAAAGGCGTATGACTTTTCCTTAGTCTCCTATGGCTTTTCATCATCTTTATAGTCAACTAAGTCTTATAAAACTTCAAAAAGTTTGTGAGCACTGCAGTTGGCATTGGATATAGTAAATGCCTAATACCTGGCAACAATCATTGAGAGATTAAAATTAGGTAATTGATGGATGGATGTTAACAGAACCCAATGCCCCGCAAAATGAAGAGTAGATGTAAAGTGCTAAATGAGTGGTACCTGCAAAGGTGTCACAGGAGTCTAATATGCAATCAGTCACTTGAGATTTCAGATGTTGGGGAAGGCTTCCTGGAAGATGTGATCTTTCATTTTATCTCAAATTAATGGTTGGACAGAATGGAAGAAGAAACTTCAGGCCAATAAAAAAAAAAACAAAAGAATAGAGATAGAGATGCATAATTAGGGGTGAATAACAAAATAATCTTGTTAGAGGTCACTGGTTAAAAGGAGCAAAGATCAATTAAATATAGAAAAAGAAAAAAAAGAAAGTAACTTTGGAGGACTTCAGCATTTAAAACACATGCATTTTCTATTTCAGGACCATGTAGACCTGAGATGTGTGTTTGTATGTGAGTCTGTGTGTTTGTGTGTGATGTGTGACTTACCTAAAAACAAGGACACACATTTTGATGTGTAACAATAGCAATTTGTTTTTTAAATGTTTTATTTATTTATTTTTAGAGAGAGGGGAATAGAGGGAGAAAGAGAGGAAGAAAAATATCTATATGAGAAAGAAACATTGATTAGCTACTTCCCTACACCGAAAATGCAACCTAGGCATATGCCCTGACCAGGGATTGAACTGGTGACCTTATATTTTGTAGGACAATGCCAAACCCACTGAGTCACAATGGTCAGGGTAGTAACGTTGTGTTAAAGAACTATAATGAAGACTTCCAGTTTCCAATTCTACAGGTAAGGAGCTTAGAAGTGCCCACTCAGGTTGAACAACAATTAAAATATTAAACATACTGAAAAATCAACAATTCATCTTGGATCCATAAGAGAGGTAAGGACAAAAGGCAAAGCTCAGTTCCCAAGATAGGAGAGGCAGACAGGTAAATACAGAGAGCTGTAGCTTACAGAGAAGAGATTCAGGAGTAGGGATCACTGTGCAAACCAATGCCTTCCTTGGTAGAAAACCATGAGCTGTAATTTACAAACTGCTAGAGTCTCAGTGGACAACTCTGAGCATTAAATACTCCAGGGACACCCAGTCATAGGGGAACCCCCACAATATTGTGATATTTATATCCAGAAACTTGACCAAATTTCCACAATAAATATTACAGGAAAACCATCACATGCTTCCAGAAATGCAAGGAGAAAAGATAACTTATTGAAATTACCAAGAACATTCTGTTCTTAAAAAGACTCAGTAACAAAAAACTAAACAATACAATAAAATAATTGGCCAGAACTTTAAAGACACCTCTCTAAAGAAGGTATGCAGATTAAACATAAGCATAGCATACAAAAAGATGCACCACATTATGTCAGGGAAATGAAAATAAAGATGACAGATACCACTATACACATACTAGAATGGCCAAAATCTGGAAAAGTGACACCACCAATTTATTGGAGAGGATGTGGATGGAACAAAAGGAACTCATTGCTGGTGGGAATGCAAAGTGATACAACCACTTTGGAAAACAGTTTGACAGTTACTTATAAAATCAGACTCATGATCCAGAAACTGTGCTTCTTCGTATTTACCCAGAGGACCTGAACACATGTCCGCACAAGAACCTGTACATGGGTGTTTACGGCACACCCTTATTCCTAATTGCCAAATCTTGGAAGCACACACAGTGTCCTTCAGATGGGGAATGAATACACAAACTGTGATACATCCAGATGATAGAATGTTATTCAGTGCTAAAAAACGAGCTATCAACTTGAGAAAAGACATGGAGAAACCTTAAATGCATGTTACTAAGTATAATAAACCTGTCTGAGAAGGCAACAAATTAAATGACTTTTTTGAAAAAGAAAAAACTAAAAAAAAAAAGAAAGAAAAAAAGAAAAAACTATGCTGAAAACAGAAAAATCCTTAGAGATGTGAAATGGGGTGAGGGGAAGAACAAACAAAACATAAACCTTTTTAGGGCAGTGGAGACACTTTTTATGATATGATAATGGTGGATGTATGTTATATTACATTTGATTAAAACCATAGAATGTACACCAGTATAGAACTGCAATGTAAACTATGGATTTTGTGATTTTGATTTCAAAGTAGATTCATCCTTTATAAAAATATACTATTCTTGTCATTGATGTCAATATTTGGGCAGGCTATGCATGTATGGGAACATAGCATATATGAGAAAGCTCTGCACCTTCCTGTCGATTTTGTCATAAACCTAAAACTGCTCTAAAACATTAAAAAAAAAAAAGTTATAATAGGGCCCTGGCTGGCGTAGCTCAGTGGATTGAGCGCGGGCTGCAAACCAGGCATCGCAGGTTCGATTCCCAGTCAGGGCACATGCCTAGGTTGCAGGCCATGTCTCCCAGCAACCGCACATTGATGTTTCTCTCTTTCTCTCTCTCCTCTCCCTCCCTTCCCTCTCTAAAAATAAATAAATAAAATCTTAAAAAGAAGTTATAATAAAAAAGAGGTCATTGAGAGATATACAATTTCTTAAGTTCAAAGTTGTAGAAATGTGTTTTTAGAAAAAAAAACAAAAACAAGTCATCTCAGTAGTAGGTGTATTTGATATGATCTTAAAGATACTAGGAAGAATCAGCCAGAACCTAAAATGCTTCGTTCCTTCTTTTGCCTCATTTTGGTGAACTGACTCACTTATCTCCCCTACCCCTATCGTTTTTCAATTAGTAAAAAACCAGACTAAATTTACATCTTCCCTTTTAGAGGGTCAGGGACTAAGATTCTGAGAAAAATATGTAGAGAGCCCCCTCCAGATGAAGTGTTCACAGATGGTTCCGCAGCTCGAGTGGTGGGTGGAGGGGCAGGGATGTGGTCAAGAATATGAGTTTTAAAACAAAAGCTAGATGGGCAAGAAAAGTCACCTGAAATGTATGTAGTGAAAGAATATTTAAGCAGGAAGAAATAAGACAGAATGCTCAATTAAATTTAATTAGGGAACATTAATCAAATGTATACTACTCACAAGGCACTGAGGCAATCATTTTGAAATCTTTCCATGGTTTTCTATTTTCTTGAACTCGCTATTCTCTCTTCAAAGTTAGTTTCAACTTCCCCTCTACAACAATAAAAGAAAGATAATATTTCAGTTGAGAAGGGCTTTGGATACCATTAAATAATTAAGATTTATCCTGCAAACAAGGGTCAGCCATTGAGGAAGGGATTTTGAGCACAGAACAGTTGGGCGAAAGACTGTTCTGAACAGGTGATCCTACTGACAAGCATCCAGAGACTGGAGCTGTCTAAGCAACCGGGTCATTATTGCAATTGTCCTGACTGAGGTTTGACTGGGATAGTAAGGGTAGACTTGACTGGAACCAAGGTGTTAGAATGATTTGTTCTCAGTGTCCACCTAACTGTCAGGCAGAAAGGTATCAGACGGAGCAAAGATTTGAGTGCTTTAGCAACAGGTCTTCCTTTCAAAAGTGTGGTCACATTGTTTGAGCACTGTTTTTCCCTCCATCAGCTATTATCAGAACATCTATGTCTTTCCCTTTATCTCTAGATTCACATTGAATATTTGCCTTTGGTTGAACATCTTCCTCAAAGTCTTTTCTACTAATCTTGAAAATACATTTCTCTTTAAGAGATTTCTTTCCCTGGCCCTGGCTGTCGTAGCTCAGTGGATTGAGCGCGGGCTGCAAACCAAAGCATCGCAGGTTCGATTCCCAGTCAGGGCACATGGCTGGGTTGTGCACCAGGTCCCCAGTGGGGGCCATATGAGAGGCAACCACACATTGATGTCTCTCTCCCTTTCTCCCTCCTTTACCATCTCCAAAAATAAATAAATAAAATATTTTAAAAAGAGATTTCTTGCCCCTACCAAAGAAATCTTCAAAAAAGTATTTAAAATGAAAATTTTAAAATTAAAATTATCTTTTTCCAAAGATCTTTCTGAACCTGAAACTGGCAAAGTTCTGTCTATCCTCTTGTCCAGGTGTTTTTAACAAAACATGATATTTAAACCAGTTAAGTCATTCTCTGACAATGTTAGAGTGAAAATAACTTCAACCCATGTTATTAGTCATCTGAAGAGTTTAAGACACTAGAACTTTTCCTTTTGAAATTGTGAAAATAAATGAGAAACAAAAATGCCTTTTAAGCCAAAACAGGACAAGAATGTTTCATTATGCTGGTTCAAAGTAGCACAACTTTTAGTCTCCTGAACCCTGAAATAACAACCATTTACCCACAGGCCACGAAGCATCGACTGGTTTCTTTTCATCAGATGGTTTGAACCTGGAAGTGTTTATTTAAACAAGGAAGAAACTTGAAAAAAAAGATGTTTAATGATGTTTGCTTGAACAAGCCAAAAAAGGCACTGTTGATGGATCAAAGATAGAGAGCTCAAAATCTCTGTGTGGTGTGTAGTGTTAAGGAGGAGGAGGAGGCAACTCATAATTATCTTTGCTACATTCCAGCATTTGCTCATTTGGTGGTTTACTTAAGCTATCTCATTTAATTCTCAAAACACCTACAAAATATTTTCCATGACTGTTTAACGTATGAAGTTGCTTACATTTCCCTGGGTTAGTGTCAGGATAAAGAAAAGAACTTATAGAACAACCCATAAATATTTTGTTCCAGTACTTAAATCTTTCTCTATTTCTATATCTCCAGTTAGCATACATACCCAAAATATATTTCTGTATATGGTTTCTTTATATTCTTACTAGAAACTTTATAACTACTAAACATCCTATTTTTAAAATATTTTTGTTAAAAGGGAAAGCAAAGCATATGATAATTGGCAGGTACAATTGAAACAATGCCAAGTAGTTAGATGCTGTGTAGAAAAGGGGTACTATGATCAAATTATTGTTATAAAGGCAATATTGAACAGGTGAGACTTGGTGTCGTTAATGTGCTAACATGCATTGTCAATCTGCATGAAGGGAGACAGAGTGGAGAATTTATCCAAGTTATGTAAGAAAAGTCCCTGAGAACCCAAGAAATTCCCATGAGTATACAACACAGACAATGCTTACTTACATCATTAACCTTAGTGATGGAATGTTGCCTTGCGTACACATGAACAATAACTTATTCAGCTAATCCCTTATTGTAGAACATTTAGGCTATTTCCCAGATCTTGCTATTTTAAAACTGCCACAATAAACATTTTATACATGTATACATAGATGGTATTTATCTGTACACATTTTTATGCAAATGTATATATGTTTGTGTGTGTGTCTGTATGTATATTTTTCTAATTTTCTGTAATTTCCCCTACATAAATTCCTAAAAGGGGGTTTCTGAGACAAAGGACATGTGTGGTTTTAATATATATTGCAAAACTGCCTTCAAGAAATACTACTGTGATTTACACTCCTATGCCCTCACATATCCATAACTGCCTATTCTATTTCCTCTAGAAAATTTACAATTTACATTTTATCAGCTTCAGGTAATTTTATAATTAATGAACCAGCATTATATATTTGTATTACCTTATAACAAAAGTATATTATATATGGTTTTATACACTAATTTAGTTATATATTGAATTCATTATTTAATATGTACTATGTAAATA
>PVIA01006470.1:0-97039 GCA_004024845.1 Tonatia bakeri
CCTTCATTTCTCTTATTGTAGCCTGCATTTGTTCATCTAATTTATGTCCAAAGTCAACCAATTCTGTGAGCTTCCTGATCACCAGTGCTTTGAACTGTGCATCTGATAGTTCGGCTATCTCTTGGTCACTTAAAAAAATTGGTTCTGGGGCTTTCAAATCTGTTTGAGCCATCTTTTTTATTTTCCTTTGGTTTGGTTGTGGCTGTTTCATAAGGGCGGTGGAGCCTTAGGTGTTCACCAGGGCGGGGCACCCCAGCCGCTGGGTTGTGACGTTGTATGTGGGGGCGGGGTCTGAGAGGGAACAATGGCGCCTGCTCCGCTCTCTCTAGGACTTCTGTCCCCTCCAAGGGCTCCCATAAGCAAATTGGGCCCTTCCAGTGCTGGCTCCCGGGCGGTGGGCTGGTGCACTTTCTCGGACTCTGTGGGCTTCCCCGAGAAGTCTCCTGTGAGGCTGAGCGAGTCTCCCGGCCTCAGCTCCCAGACGGGGCTCTTAAGCTTTGAAACACGGCAGCGCTGCCCGTTTTCGCTTAGTTTGCTTGTGAATGTGTGGCTGCGGAGAGCCAGCTCCCTTGCGCCCCTCATTGGGTCTGCTAGTCGCCTCCCGCACCCAGGGTCCGCCACCGTCTGCACCCTGCGCGCCCGCGCCTGCCAGCCAGCGTTCCTTCCCGCCGGGACCCCTTGACCCCTCTCCGCAGGCCTCCAACTCCGTCGCTCCTTACGGGTCTGGATGTACTGGAGTCTGACTTCCGTTCAGTTCATTTCCCTCTGTTCTGGTTGTTTTCTTGTTACTCAATTTTTGTTGTCCTTAGTTTTGGTTGCGCGCGGAGGCACAATGCGACTGTCTATGCCTCCATCTTGGCCGGAACTGTTCATTGTTTTTTACCACTTTCTATGATTGTTAACCATTTCTTATCTTTAAGAGCTGAAGTATTTACACTACATGGAAAGGGTCTGCAGTAATCCAAGCTTCTATAGGTAGTAGACTGTGGCGCTAAGATTCAAACCCGTGTCTGCTGTCCGCTTCCAGGCTCCAGGCAGTTAGAAAATCTAAAATACATTTTAAAAATAAAAAAAACTAGCTTGTCAACTTTTATAAAAACAAAAACTATAACCTCCTGGCATTTTTATTGGAACAACATTAAATCTATAGGTCCATTTGGAGAGAATAAAAGTTCTTAACACTTCTGAGCCTTCCAATCCATGAACATGGTATATCTTTTTTTTTTCTTCTTCCCCTGGCTTACTCTTATCCCTCTTTCAGGTGTCAGCTTAAGTGCCATCTGCCCAGGAGGGTCTTTGTTGCCTCCTGACTAGATGATGTAGCTCTATCATATCCTCTGGTGCCGCTTCTCTTCCTTCTTGGCACTTATCACAATGGTAACAATCATCTGTGTGGTTATCTGTGTCGTATCTTCTCCCCCAGAGACCATAAGTTTCATGAGGGCAGAGATCAGGTCTGGCACACAGAAAGATTTATGAATGAATGAATGAATGAATGAATGAATGAACACCCTCTTATTTGGGCGTAGGTCTGCAGGTCACTGGCTACGGTGATTTACAATTTGATGGACACCTTGGTCTCTGCTTGCTAAGGGAGAAACCAAGGCCTAACCCTTGCACCCCTTCTTGGTCTTCTGCCTAACATTAAGGTCCTGCCAATGTGCAGTATATGCGGAGAACTCCTGTTCATTTGACAAGTAGATGTGTGTAATTATGATTTTTTAAAGTGAAATACATCTACAAAGTATTTTAAGGTAATGATTATAATACAGACATTTGATTTATTTGGGGGAAAATGTGTTGTTTTTATGGCATCACTCAGAGCACTTGAAAACCAGTGGTGAAATCCTGATTGAATTAGACTGTGTTCATAATTAGAAAATGCTAAGCCCTGCAAAACGCTGAGAAGTGGTGTGGACAAAGTGATGAAATTGGGAATCTCTCTCTTTTTTTAAAGGTTTAAGAAGTCGGTTGTTAAGAGACATTGTGGTATTAACTAATTGGTTTGTGGATGTTACTTGGGTATATAGATTTCATTCTGCATTTTGATTGTAAGTCGATATATAGGTCCCAACGTTAATTAAATCCCAGGGTAAACATTTCTAAGGGAGATTTTAGAAAGAACTTTCCAAGAGGAGTGAAATTGTTGGGGCAAGTTGCCAAGGGACATGATAGAATGTTAGTGATTCAGAATAAGATGAGAGAGAGAGAGAGAGGAAGGGAGAGGGGGAGAGAGAGGGGGAGAGAGAGAGAGAAGGCGCTCAACAATGTAGATTCCTGTGCAGGAGCCCTGAACGAGGAGACCAGAGGTATTGTTTCCTCAGAATTAAATCTCAAAGTGGTTAATACCAAACAAAGCAAAAAGTTGACAGGAATTTCTTGGGCGCTTGATGAAGATCAATGGAAATAATCTAACTTTATCACAGTAAGAGATTGTAATTTCCTCCGATGATAGTAGCTATGTTTTATATAATGCACTATCATTATAGTTGTGCAATAGCCTGGTAAAGCAAGAGAAATATGATCATCATTATCATTCCCATATCACAGATCAGCAAACAGGCTCCGAGAACCGATGCGACTGGCCTGAGATTGCAGGGCTAGCAAGTGGCAGATTGAAGTGCAGGTCTTTGGACAGTTAATATCATGCTTTGTTTCCTATGCCTTGTCAATACTAGTTAGTTGAGGATAGGGTGGAAGTATGACATTTGTGGTTTTAAAGACTGCTCTTTTTTTAAGATTTTATTTATTTATTTTTAGAGAGGGTAATGGGGGAGAAAGAGGGGGAGAAACATCAATGTGTGTGTGCCTCTCACACACCTCCTACCAGGGTCCTGGCCCACTACCCAGGCATGTGCCCTACACTGGGAATTGAACTGGTGGCCCTTTGGTTCATAAGCCAGCACTCAATCCACTAAGCCATACCAGCCAGGACTAAAGACTATTCCTAACGGTAGCAATAAATGCTACTTAATTAACAATGTGTCAATCAATATAGACTATATTATACTGCAGTAACAAAAGATCCCCAGTTTCAGTGGCTTAACCCAACAAAGGCATATTTCTTGCCCCCCTGACATGTCCATTGGTGATATGTCCATCGTGAGCTCTGCTCATAGCTCATGAAAGTTACTCAGGAACCCAGGCTAATGGAGCAGCTACAAAGGGTCTTGTGGCACCAATAAAACGTTGTATCCTGGAAGTGACATATCACTTCTGCTTTCAGCTCATTGGCCAAATGTGGTCATATGCCCTCACTCGACCACAAGTAGCCGGAAGTGCAGTCCTGCCTTGTGCATGGTAGGGAAAGAGTCAGGAATATATGGCAAGTGAATTAATGATTGCCACTGGCACCCGATAAGCAACAAGTAGTTCACATGATCCTACAACAGGCCTATAGAATAATAATGAAAGATAATGTTTATTGATTGTTTACTATGTGCCATCTACTGCTTACCTGTAAGAGCACATTTAACTACCTGGTACACCAAGTAGTTAGTATAATTATCTCCAATTTACAAATGAGGAAGTTGAAGTTCAGAGAGGTCAAGTTACTTGCTCAAGGTCACACAGGTTGGAATCCTGGCCAACTTGGCCGCAGAGCCCATAGCACGGTAATCCCATTTAATAGATGAGAAATCTAAGGGCTCAGGGAGTGAACCACGATGCCCACGCTCATCCTTCCAGGAGTAGCAGGCCTCAGTGCCTGTACCTTACAACATTTTCCATGTAAATTCTCACAGTAACTACCAGCCATTCCTACCTGCATTGCTTTCCTGTTTTGACACCTGGAAAGTCTTGGCCTTCTGAGCCCCAAAGTGACAGCTGTGCCAGGGCCAACTTACACCAGCTCGCGTGCACCCACTGTCAAATTTCCAGGACTTTTATAAGAAATCACACATTAAATGATAAAAACTTGCTATAGTTAAATAAATTATATTTATTTCAAACCAAGGTAATAAATACTCAAAACTCATTGCTTTCTAATTGTTGTATCGTACTTTCCTGTCACATGCTCTCGAGGCTATTTGCGCCTGTCATGGCAGTGTGATGGCGATACTGTATGATAGTGTGCTGCGGGACATCTTTTCCTGGCCCCGAGCTCAGTGATGTCCAGTCGGTAGGCTGAAGTTGGCTGTGGCAGAAGTATTTACACCACAGAAGTGGGCAAGCACTACCAGTCAGGCCTTTTTCCACTGGAGAGTCAATTCTTAAATATTTACCAACACATCATTGCTTGCCCTCCACCCGCTTCCCCCATTGGGCAGCACCATCAGTGTCCGTCCACTACAGACTGGGCCTCTCAGTGGACCCCGCTGGTCCCAGAGGGGGCCAGCTCCCGCAGGGCTGCTGGGTTGGACCGACCACCCACATTCACCCTTCAAAACTTAACACCAGACTGGCTCCCTTTGTTCCTCCCTTTGAGTCCGTGGTTCGCAACCTTGGTTGCCCATTGGAATCACTTGAGAGAGCTTTTAAATATACACACTTTTTTAGAGGACGCATCACCAGAGGGTCTGATTTAATTGGTCTGGTGTGTGGCCTGGGCATGAGGGTTTTTAGAAGCTTTCCAGCTCTAGCCAAAGTACAGAGATACAGCTATAAGCAAACTCAGTGTGTTAAAACCAGTCCACCAAAGAAGGTAGATTGGGGATTAGTGACTTAATTCACAGAAAACTTTTCACTTCCCCTAATAATATAAAAACACTGTAGGGCAGGGAATTATGAACTTTTTTTTTTAGAGGGCCAGATAGTAAATATTTCTTACTTTGTAGGCCATACAGTCTGTGCCCCAGTACTCAACTCTGCCATGGTAGGGTGAAAGCTATAGACAAGACATTAAAAGATGAGCATGCCTGTGTTCCAATAAAGCTTTATTTATAAAATTAGGTGACCTGGATTTGGCCCATGGGCCGTAGTTTGCCAGGCACAGCCCGTGGTGTTCCTTTAACTGGTGCCCATGGCTGTCCAGAGACTGTTCTTTAAATCTACGTACAAATGGCCTCAACTGTTCCTGCTGAGCCGACAGGTTGTGCTGGTCTCTCAAGTGTCCCTCCAATGGCCCCAAATTCTTTAAACAGTTTAAACTGTTCTCACTCATTTGGTAGGCGAACATCTACCATTGCCAGCCTGACTTCTTTGAAGGCATGGAGGCCCCTGGCTTAGTGCCTGACTCTTGGACCTCCTTTAACAAATATTTGTTAGATGAACAAATTGATAAAATAAATAGCATTCACTTTTTTAAAAAAACCGTACTATGGAGAATTTCTCATGCCTACAAAAAGAGAGAACAGCGTGGAGAATCTCTGCCTGCCCATCCGCCCAGCTCCAGGGCTGCGCTGAAGTCGCTTGCTTGGCTGCACTTCTCTCAGTGCCATAGGGGCTGGGGCCTCTCCCCTGTCCTGTGTCCCCCGGTGCTGTGAGCAGGGCCAGGCATGCAGCTGGTGCTCAGTAGTCCCGTGTCGGATGAATGAAGGAGTAAAGGAAAGCTCGTGCGCGTAGATGGGCTTTGTGACTTCTTCTGGGATGGGCACTAGCTATGATCACATAGACTCGGAAATGTTGTGGGTTAGATTGTGGCTCCTTGCACTTAAAACCACAAATACACATGAGTTGGCATCTGCAGGGTCATCAAAGTCCCTAGAGACATTCCTACTCCTCTTGGTCCCCAGGCCTCACTTCTGGGGGCTGGGCTGTTGGAAATCAGTCGTCTGGGGAGTCCTGGCAGAATCTCACAGGTGAAGGAAGATCTAGCTCCCACCCTTCCCACCACTGCCCAAGGTTATATGGACGCCCCCAGTCCTGAAATCCTTGATACCTTCTATTCAGTGTCCTGGTAAGGAAAGAAGGTGACCACACACACAAAAATCTGGTCTAATTTAAACCCCTTTAAAGTTGCCAGGCTGCTGCTGATTAGCTTAGAGAAAATATGTCAGGGTCTTCTTTGATTTGCAATTTGAGATAAATGTGGGAAACGTGTTTTTGCTTCCTGGGAGAGGATTATGTTGCTTTGCAAGTTGGGTCTTTGTCACTTTTGATTTTAGAGCACTTGCTTGTGCTTCCAGTAATGAACAAAAACCCAGACGCTCGGAAGCCAGCCCAGGAGGTCCTGTCGTCCACATACCCACAGTATTCTTGTTCTCCCCGCCCCCCGTGTCTGCGTTCCGGCCTGCCAGCCGTCAGACTCCTGAGGGTTCTGCTCTTGGGCTGCACCAGCACTGATGTCTTATTTCAGACATTTCAAAAACATCTTGTTTAAGTTGTTTTAAAAGAGCTAACCTGATATCTTATATTTTGGGGTGAATTGTTCTATACCATGTTGATTTAACATGTAGCCCATGCTCAACTAACCTTCTTTATAAATCACCCAGAGTCCTCATCCAGGGTAGCGGTAAACATAGTCAAATTCCGATTCAGTAAACATCATCATGGAGCTTAAACTAGGAGGCAGAGAATGAAGTAAACATACCCTATAAATAATTCCTTCTTGCTTTACTTTATCTACTAATTGATCAGCAAAGAGAGGCAGGGTTTTAAGATAATTTTTCCAATTGGAAAACATCTGTAGACGTTATAACCCATACATGCTTACATCAGAGGTGTCATTATAGGTGTGACTCTGGCACCCCTTAAATGGAGGGGCATTTGGAGTGAGGTCTCGCTTTCCCAAATTCTTAGGGTTACTCTCGGCCCAACTCTGGCTCTGAGCCTCTTCCACTGATATTTAAAATGTGTGCTATTTCCAGGTGCTACATGCGCCTCAAAAACAAATCGCTCTTAGGTGGTTAAATCCCGTTTCCACAGCTAATATCGAAATGCCATCCTCCAGGCTGCGTGCAGTCCCCTGCTGGAAGTTTCTGGTTCGGCTGCCTGAGTGCTCTGTGGTCTAAATATAGCCATTTGAAAGAAGATTACTGCCCGTCCACTTGGGACTGCTAAAAAGCCTTTCAGGATAACTCTTGAAAGCCTGATGCCTTTAATCCTTAACTTTAATTTAAAGTAAAGAAATCTTCTCAACTCATATTCTATTTTCCACATTCTCTCCCCCTACCCTTGTCTGCCCCTACAAATCTTTTAATTCCCCCCCCCCGCTATTATTGAGGAATAAGATTCTTTACAAGGAGCTTCTGTAGCAAGTATGAACTAAGCTGTTTTAATTTCTTGCGAGGATGTTTTTATGGAAGAAAATCAAGTCAACACTCAAGAGTATACACAGCCCTTTGCGGAGTTGGGAAGAATTAATCAGGCCAGAAAGTTCGGAATATAAAAAGTGAGGGGGTGGGATATGGGAAGGACGTTTCATCAAACTGAACTGCTCTGGGAGATGCAAAGATAAAAGGATTTCCCTCTCTGAGTGCCTTAAATATTGGCAGGCAGTGGGGTCAAGACTTTTTCTTTTGTTGTTATGGAAAGCCATACAGATAATTAATGCTGTTGAAAGAAGATTGTTCTGTTGGCGTCTGCGAGGCTGTCCGCCCCCCCCCCAACCCCAGTCTGGGATCTTCTGGAAAGAAACAAGTCAAGGAAAAAGTTATGCACCGAGGGAGATCCTGCCAATTTACACCAGCCATAAATAACGTCGGGAGAGCAAACAGCCACTGGCTGCTTCCTCGTGGCTGCAGATACTTGATGTGGAGGACACATGTCAGTGCGCGCAGTGAACTTGAAGTAGAGTAGGAAACCCACCCATCTACGTGCCCCCAACACTCCAGCCCACCCCTATCCCAGACTTCTTTAAACAATAATTATGAAAGAAAGGAACAGAAGCCCAGGAAGGTTATGCATTGGCTTTGATATTTACAATTTTTATCTCTTGCTAGATAAATGGCTTTTGTTTTAATTTAATGGGCAGGAAATGTTTGATCTCTTCCTTGGATGTCAGATGTGGCCACGGGGTCTGGGAGACCTGGCCAGTCCTGCTAGGCCCCCAGGCGCCTCTGGGCCTCTGGTTGACACCAGTCCCAAAGGAACTGAAGAGACTCAGCAACCCCCAATGGTTAGCATCTACCACTTTGTTTTTTATTTACTGATTTTTGAGAGAGAGAAATCGATTTTGTTCTACTTATTTATGCATTCGTTGCCTTTTGTATATGCTCTGACTGAGGATCAAACCCACAAGCTTAGCATGTTGGGGATGACTCTCTAACCAACTGAGCTGCCTGGCCAGGGCCTACGTTTACCACTTTAGAATATGCCAGATCTCATGTACTTCATATACTTTAGTTCACTTAGTCCTCATAAAACCCACGAAAGGTGGTGCTATTTTTGGCCCCATTGTACAGATAGGGAAACTGAGGTTCAGAGGGGTAAATCTCACACAGCTATAAATGTCAGAACTGGAATTTGAACCTGGCTCTAGTTGATATTGTTTTAAAATCAAGGTGAAATTCACATAACATAAAATTAACCATTTTAAAATAATTCAGTGGCATTTAGTACATTCAAAGTGTTGTACAACTACCATCTCTGGTTCCAAGACATTTTTATGATCCCATAAGGAAACCCATTACCTCAATCGCCATTCCCCCTCCCCCTAGCCCCTGGCAACCACCAGCATCCTTTCTGTCTCTGTGGATTTGCTTATTCTGGGCTTTTCCTATACGTGGAATCATATATGTGGCCTTCTGTGCCTGGCTTCTTTCTTTTGTCATGGTTTCAGGCTTCATCTGTGCTGTAACATGTGTTAGTGCTTCATTCCTTTCCATGACTGCATTATACTCCATTGTATCCCTACAGGTCCCCAGTGGGCGGGGTTAACAAGGGAGGAGGAGCCAGGTGCGGAGCTGTAGCGAGTGGTAGAAACTGCGGCCAACTGGAGAGAAGGTGCCCGGGCGAATGGCTCTAGATGATGATTGCCGGGAAGCAGTGCAAGCACAATGTGGTCAGATAGTCCCTGTTTAAAAAAAGAAACCAGAATTTTGGATATTTGTATAAAATCTGATATCTCAGGTACAACAGAAACTAAACAAAACACCTAAAGGGCAAATGAGC
Source organism: Tonatia bakeri (assembly GCA_004024845.1). Taxonomy (NCBI): domain Eukaryota; kingdom Metazoa; phylum Chordata; class Mammalia; order Chiroptera; family Phyllostomidae; genus Tonatia; species Tonatia bakeri. The sequence continues at coordinate 8,992 of PVIA01006470.1, forward strand.
CATCAGGTTACGAATTGTGTTAGTCAAGATTCTCCAGAGAAGCGGGAGACCCAGGAAAGTCATTGATGTAATTCTAGTCCAAGTCCAAAAACATGAGAATTAGGAGAGCCAGGGGTTAAGTTCCAGTCTGAAAGCTGGCAGGCTCAAGACCCAGAGTTTCCATTTAAATCCAAAAGCAGGATGATGATGATGGTGATGATGATGATGATGTCCCAGCTCAACAGTCAGACAGGAGGAGTTTCCCCTTATAGCGAGAGGGTCAGCCTGTTGTTCTGTGCAGACCTTCAACTGATTTGACAAGGCCCACCCACATTAGGGAGGGCAAACAGTTTCACTCAGTCTACCAATTTAGGTGTTAATCTCACAGACACACCCAGAGCAATGTTTGACCAAACATTTGGGCACCCTGTGGCCCAGTCAAGTTGACACCCAGTATTAACCATCACAAATCCAGCCCTTGTCAATGTGGTACCCATATGCTTCTCTTTAAACCATGCTTAATCTCCGAATACAGATAATAACAAGGTCATAAGTCCACCCAACAATGCAGCCATCCTGCAAACCAAAACTGCACTAACTCCCTCTGTAGAAGAGGAAATAAAGTCCTTGAATGACGCTAAATGAAGCTACTTACCAGTCACTTTAGAAGGGATAGCTTCACATGACCTGCACTATGGGACCTCTGAAACTTAATGAGATAGAAGACTTCTAATTTTTTTGTCAGGTTTATTTCCCACCCTCTGTCACACAGGTCTTACTTACCAGTAAGTCCAGAATAGTTGCTACTCCTTGCTTACTAGGTCCAGTCAGCATGACGTCATCCCTGTGATGAGCCAGTGTGATCACTTGTGGAAGCGATAGGAGATTAAGATCCCTAAGAACTAAATTGCAACATAGAGCTGGAGGCTTGATTTGCCCTGAGGTAGGATAGTGAAGGTATATTGTTGGCCTTTCCACCTAAAAGCAAACTGTTTCTGCTGGACCTTACTGCTAGGTCAGTAGCTGCACCCCAGGTAGCAGGGTGAGTGTTAATTTGCCCAAGCAATGTAGCCACATCTGTCCAGCAGCTGTAGCTGGAGCCACCGCCTGGTTAAGCTTAAGATAATCCACTATCATTCTGCAAGACCCATCCGTGCCCTGCACAGGTCAAGCAGGCAGACTGAACGGGAATGTGGCAGGAACTGCCCCCTGCGTCTTTCAAGTCCTCGGTGATGGCACCTATCTCTGCCGTCCCTTCGGAGAGCAGGGTTGCTTTTGATTAACTGATCTCCTAGGCAGAGGCAGGTCTAGTGCCTCCACTGGCCTTTCCCACCCTACTGGCCCTCCCTGCACAGGCCAGAGTGCCAGCCTGGGGATGCTGCCAGCTGCTGAGTTCATTTACTCCAATTATGTGTTCCAGGATTCGAGGAATGACCCCAAGACGGGTTCCAGGACCCACTGGCCTCATTGTGAGGCAGACATAAGCAAAAACTCCGTGGGCCACCAGACCTCCACGAGCCCTATTATGGTAAAATGCAGTAGGTCCCTTGGGGAAGGCTGGGAGAAAGATCTCAGTGTAAGATTTCAGTAGTATACCTGAGTCCTCCCTCAGGGAACGCGGCTGCCCCTTCATTCAGGGGGTTCTGGGTCTGTGAACTGGCTCAACTCTGGGAATTGATCGAGGGGCTGTGACGCTATGTTTTTATGGTTCAGATTAGACTCTTTCACTTGCCATAGAACTTACAACTTATATAGACCAAATTACATATGAATTTAGTAGGCTCTCCATCTGTTTCACGTTTAGGAATGATCAACTAGCTAACACCATAGGTCTGGGTAAGTCAGACAGTTTTGCTTGCTGTTTTGACCCCGCTGTCCGTCATGATAACCTTGCCCTCCTTGCCTTTGGCGGCTGAGCACCACCCCTTGGCTTCTGGGGCCCAGTTACTCCCATTGCATTTAGGATTCCCAGTTCAGTGAGTGCAGTTCCCACTGTGAGGTCCAGCCTACGGAGAACCACCCTCACAGAGCTCTTTCCAGACTTCAGGGCCCCTCAGAGTTTATTCCACAGTTGTGGGGAAAGGTCTGTCTTCTGGATCCTCCCAGGTGGGGATGTCGATCTTAAAAGAAAAATCCACTCAGTTCTGGATGGTGTGGCTCAGTGGATTGAGTGCCGGTCTGTGAACCGAAGGGTCACTGATTCGATTCCCAGCCAGAGCACATGCCTGGGTTGCAGACCAGGTCCCCGGTGGGGGGTGCTCGAGAGGCAACCACACACTGATATTTCTCTCCCTTTCTCCTTCCCTTCCTCTCTGAAAAACCAAATAAATAAAATCTTTTTTTTTTAGTCCACTCTAACATTCCCTTCTCCCTAAGCTTTTGAATCTCTCCCTCTACATTAAACTAAGGCAAGTCCACATTTCTAGTTTGCTCACAGTAGCCACTTTTTGGTCCACATTTCAGCCAACCAACCAACCAACCAACCAACCCCTGTTGGAGTCCTTTCCTCCCCGAACTTCCTGCGTTTCCTGAACTTCTGAACTCCTAAAGCCCCTGAACTTCCACATTAAATGCCAATGCTCTGCTTAGTGAGCCTGTACCCCCCATTCTGCCCGATCCAGCTTATGTTCTTTCCACTGTTCTCCCGCGTCCTTAATACCCATTCCCACATATATACCCAAGTTTTCTGTCTGTGTGAATTAGGAAACTCAAATAGTTCTTTTGCAGTGTCGCACACCTCCTCAAGGGCCATACTTGGTGCCTCACCTCACGGGCCTGCTGGGACTTGAGTCCAGTTGTAGGTCTAGAAGCAGAGAGGCGAGGGGGGGTGGGTCCTGAGGAGAGTCAGCTTTGCCTCAAATGGCAGCTGCCCCCAGGGGAGGCGGGCCCAATTTCCTCTAAGTACAGGGTTGATGACTGTCAGATGGGGTGGAGGAGCCCAGCTCGGTCTCACCAGGGTGAGGAGGCTTCTTTCACTGGCAAAGAGCGCAGATTGGGGGCCGCTGGGGGCCGGGTGAAGAGGGAGTGGGTGGGGAATGAGTGCTTACTGGGGTTTGGGGTGATGAAAATGATCGGGAACCAGGTAGAGGTGATGGTTGTACCACATTATGAATGTGCTAAATGACACTTAATTAAATACTTGAAAATGGTTGCAATGTTAAATTTTATGTTAACGTGGACGGTGAGTACCTGTCGACTGAAGGAAGAGCGAGGAGGCTACTGTGCTTGGGGCCTGGGCGAAGACTTCAGCTGCGACAGAACTGTCTGGAAGGGAAGACACCAAAACATTACTAGAGCTTGTTCCTGGGTGATGAGATTTTTAAAAACTTTTATTGTGGAAAATTCCTGTCCCCTGGCTTCCCAGAAACACAGAGAACAAGACAATGAGGCCCTTGTCCGGGTCCCCCAGCACCAACCACGGTCAGCACCCCGCTGTTCTGGTCTCACTTATCTAACTTCTAACTTCCCCTCGCCACCTCTTTTCTGTTTTGAGAATATTTTAAAGAAAACGTCAGAGGTTGTTGCACTTGCCAGTGGTGGTGGGAATTTGAGTGATCGTTATTTTTGACTCACTGGGTTTCCTAGTTTGTGTACAGAGATGTGTGATTTTTGCCTGACTTTAAAAACCGCTGCAGCTTCACGGTGCTTGGCTCCGGGCACCTCTGTTGGCTCACCTGTGAAATGGGGCTGCTAACAGGAGTCGGCGAGCTCGTCTCGGTAACAGGCTGACGTCAGGGCTGCCACAGCGTAGGTGTGCTGTCTGTCACTATTTTTAAGGTGTAGATTCTGCTTTTTGGCTCTTGCCCACAATTTGAGCCACTCTGCTCGGACCTGCCAGCCCCCCGCCCTCCGGGCCAACCCCGTGGCAGGTATCTGCGCATTTCACGGTGAGAGCCCAGGCTCTGTGCTGCGGGCTGGGAGACCCTGGGCTGTCCCCTGGCTGGCCTCTCAGTTTCCATGTCTGTATGTCGAGATCGTCCTGGCACCCGCCCCACAGGGCTGTGTTGTGCAAATGGAACGAAGTAACATGAATAAAGGCGTAGCACAGTGATGGCACCTTCTCTCCAGAGTTTGCTTAGTGATGAGCATGGGACCAGGGCTGGAATGAAGTGTAGGCCCACCATCTTCCTGCTCCTGACGGTGGCCACTGGCCAGTGGAACAAGCTCTGGCCACGAGTATGTCAGGTCATCTGCTCTGCTGTGGGGCTTTGGACAAATATCTCAACCTCTCTGGGCACCTGTGTGAAAGGCTGTAGTCTGGGCTATAGAAATCTGCAGAGGTTGGGGCTCCAGCTGTCGGGACTCCCGCACCCCCCTTTCCCTCTTCCCCCCTTCCCCCAGAGCAGCAGCCATGCCCAGGCAGGCTGGCAGTGGGAGGGGCTTGGCATGAGGACCAGCAGATGCCAGTCTCGCTCTGCGCACAGATGTATCTGCCAGTTTCTGATGGGGAGAAGCGATCTGGGAGTCGCTCACTTCATTGATAATTAAATTCAAATTAAGAGAGATTTGCATTTATCAAAAGCCTATTTGACAAGGTGTCACTGTTCCCATCCAGTACCCGGGCTCTGGAGAGCCCACAAAGGGAGGTGCAGCTACATGGGGGTGTGGAGAGGGTATGGGTGGGGGCAGGAGGGGAGGAGGGGCCCAGCAGAAAGGCTGCCTGTCAGCCCTTCATTATTACAGGGGGCGTGGCTCAGTGGTAAATGGGATGAAGCGCTGTGTGGCCTCAGTCAGACCGCTCAACCTTTCTGAACCTCAGCTCCCAGCAGCCCCCAGGGTCTCCCTCCCAGGAGACGGCTGTGACTGTTTGGCTTGTGATCAAGCATGGAATCCCATCCTGCCTCTCTTCTTGGCTGAATTCTAGGAAGAGGGAGGGCCACAGGTCTACGGGGGATGTCGTTGGTGGCCCCGAAGGTCCCTTTGCCTGCTGCTGTGAGCAGGTGGATAGCAGCTTCCCACTGCCACCTTTTCCAGGGGATTCTCAGCCTCCATGAGCTGCCTGCGAAGAGATATTCCAACTCAGCCCACTCTGAGGGAGGCCCCCAGCCATTGATGGGCCAACAACCTGACACCCTTCCCTCAGGGCAGGACCCCCCTTCAGAGCTGCCCCTGGGATCCGGCAGAGTCTGGACTCCTGTTGAGCCCACCTCACTGTTCAGCTCCTGCCCCTGCTCACACCTGCTGCCCATGCTCCCTCCGCTTCCTCCCCAGTGCCTTCTCTCCATGACTCGCCTGCACCAGAATCCCCTCCCCATCTCGGCTTCTGCCTGTGGAGCTTTCTACCCAAACCAGGACCCTGCCTGGACTCAAGTCCCGTCTTCTGTGCCATGTGGTTTCCAGCAGGTTGTCAGCCTCCCTAAGTCAGGGCTCTTGGTGGGGGCCCGGGGGAGTCACAGGGATGAAAGACGCTCCACTCTTTTGGGTTGTTCACGAGGAGGATTGGGGAAAATTGTGACTGTGACATCCCTCTTTGTCAGCTGGAGGCTCTCTTCAGAGCCGAGGAGGATCCTGCTGGTCTACATGGCCTGAGTCCCTTGGTGAGAGGAAAATGGAGAGGGTTGGGGAGCAGACAGGTGCGGGGCATGTGCTGGGGACGTGATCTGCCTCTCCAGCTTGGGACAGGCTGCAGAGAGTGGACGTGCAGGGTCAAGGAGTGAGGAACAGTCCATGGCATTTGTGGCCAAAGCAACTGTATGGCAGAGCCTGGGATAGGAATGATGCCCAGAGCAGGTCCATGGGACTGGAGCCAGGACAGTGGCAGAAGGAAGGGGCAGGGCCATGGGGTCGTGGTGAGGGGCCAGACTTTATATCTGGTGCAGGAGGGGCCTCGGACGGGTTCGGGCAGGAAGTACCGCAGTCTAAGTTTTGAACAGGTACGGCATTCCTCTTTATCCTTGGGGGTTACACCCCAAGACCCCCGTGGGTGCCTGAAACTGCAATGGTGCTGAACGCTGTGTATACTCGCATTATGTTTACTCCTATGCATACATACCTGTAATGAGGTTTAATTTATAGATTAGGCAAGTAAGAGGTAAACAACAGTAACTAATAATGAAGTAGGACAATTATAACAATATACTGTAATAAAAGTTGTGAGAATGTGGTCTCCCTTTCAAAATACCTTATTTTGTACTGTAGTCACCCTTCTTGTGATGATGGAAGATGATTTAATGCATCTACTTAGAAGAGATGAAGTGAGGCGAGTGAGACACTATGAAGTATAAAATAAGGGTGACTTGAACCCGGGCACTGTGATATCAGTCGGCCTCGTAACCGTGGTGGCCACTGAGTGCCTGTGGGCAGGTGCCATGCGCAGCGTGGAAGTGCCGCTCAAAGGGTCGCTGCACATCCTGGGTAGGATGAAGCAGAAAGGTGTGAGATTTTATCACACTACTCAGAACAGCCTACAACTTAAAATTTACGAGTTGCTTGTTTCTGGAATTTCCCATTTTCAAACCACGGGTGAACAAAACCATGGAAAGTGCAGCCGTGGATGAGGGGGACTTCTGTATTTAGATTCTGGACACTTTCCTGGTAGAGGGGCCCCTCCCCGGCTCTTTGCAGGCGCCGTGATTCAGTGAGAGCAGACTCGTGGCACGGACGCTTGTGCCCACCCCTTCCTTGTTCAACAGCCCAGGAAAAGTGTTTCCTTTTCTGAGCCTCAGTTTCCCCATCTGTAAAATAGGCATGATTCATCTTCTGAGTGCAGATGATACAATGATGCAAACTAACATCTGTTGACATGCTGCGCGGAGAAGAGCTGCGAGGGCCCCTGCGAGGGTGCGGATCCCGAGGAGAGGCTGCGCTCCGGCCCAGGCGCAAGGCCGCGGAGGGCCGGGGGCGTGGCTGTGAGGTGGTGGGGGCCGGAGGGCAGGGCTCGGGGGACGTCTAGGAAGCAGAGTGTTGGGGATTCAGTGGTGGAGCACACGGAGGAGAGGGGTGGTCAAGGACGACTCCTAGGGCTGGGGGCCGGGTGCTGTGGAGCCCCTCCTGAGATGTAAGACTCTCCTCCCACTCCTTGGAGCTCTCCAGGTGCAGAGGCAAATGCTCGTGTTGGGGAAAAGTGTGGCTCTCACTTGCTGTGTGACTCTGGGCAAGTCGGTGCCCATGTCTGGTCCTTAGTTGGCTCATCTAAAACGTCACGAGTCCCTCCTGTGACCACGAGTCAAAGTGTAGGCTAGATGAAGTGGTATTGTCATCACCAAAGGTATTTCTCTAGGGAAGTGAGGCCTGGCCGCAGCAAGAAACACTGAAGTCAGATTCCATAAGGAACAGTGTGTGTAGTGGGTCTCCAGGCAGCCGTGAAGTTCCCTCCCCGGGAGGCCCAGTGATCCGGGAAAGGAGCCCCCAAACAGTTGTTTCAGGAAATGGGCTTTTATGTTCAGCAATACTGGCGGTCGAGGTCGTGGTCACTGAGTTTGTTGTTATTCTAGCTCTGCCCCGGGGTGAAGCCTCCTGGATCCTCGGAGGATGCTCTTCCAGGGCAGTGGGAGCTCCAGGCTTTATCTGATCCGCTTCCCCGCCTCATCTCAGACCTAGCCGATTGCTTCCCCTGCCTTGAAAGGCTTTTATATTGTGGCAAAGAAAACCTGATATAAGAAAATCCATCATATAAAGGAATGAACAAAGGGATGGTTATACACATTGCACAGGATTTTCCACGCCTTCCACAGAGCTGAGCTTCCCAAGGTCATTTCCAGTAGGATAAGATTTGAAAAGGACATTTCCCACCCCACACGCCCCCCCCAATAAGCTGCCTTTTGTATCATAGGTGTGAGCCCACCTTCGCTGTACTGAAGGGATGTTCATATTCATAGGTCCTTGATGTTAAAATCAGGCAGACCTGGATTCAAATTTCAACTCTGCCCTGAACTAGCCGTGCGACCTTAGCTAAGTCACTTAATGTCTCTGAGACTCCACTTTTCATCTGTAAAATGGGCATATGAATGGAGTGGTTAGGAAAAGCAGTGAGGTCATGAGGCCTGACCCAGAGTAGATGTCAGGATTTGGCATTTCTAGTAACTTCTCTGTTCTTTTTCATCTCTGTTTGGGTTCAGCTCCCTAACCCCCTGCCTTGCTCCTTACAGAAATGTTCCCAATGTTGAGACCTTCCTTGTTGACTGTACTTGACAGACGGCAGAGTTGTTGAGAGGAGCTGGAAGCCCGCTTAACAACTTCCCAAGCATCAGTCTACCCAGCGGCCTGATTTCCTGGGCATAGGAGTGAGAACCGCAGCTCCCAGAGCCTGTTGGCGTGGAGACACGTCTCACTTTTCCATCAGTACCGTAGATCGAGCTGGCAGCAAAGAGATTTTTGGAGTTTTACTGAGGGTTTCTTTAACGAGTTATAGTTATTGAGAACCCGCTCTCGGTATAGAAAAATGTGTAAGAGGGTAATTTTATTTTCCCGACCATGGTGAAGGCAGGTCTTCAAAAGCAGTCAGCTTCCAGCTTCGTGGTTGGGCGCACCCATCTCTTTTATATTAGTAGGCTTCATCCAGTTGATATTCTCCGTTCATACACAAAACAGAAAAAAACGTCACACCTAAGTGCAGCCCCAGCACAGGAAGGTGGAGATGGTTTGAGGTTGGGGGAACAAGGCTTAGGTTCTTTCTGCATAATCAGATTTGGGAGAAATCTTTTCACACCAGGATGGGACTCCAGGGCTGCAGAAATCCTAAAGTGACCTGCAGAGCTGTGTGACCTTGGGCAGGTTATACCACCTCTCTGAGCTTCTGTAAAAAGGCATCATAGCTCTTACTTTTCCATGGCTGTTTTGCCACCTGGGGACAGTGCCTGAGAAGGGTGTGGGGAGCCATGGGACTCGTCCTCCGGTTTCATTTTTGTGTGTGTGTCGCCTGAAGGGATGAGAAGAGACAGCACATGAAGGGACACTTTTGTTGACCACTGAGCCTTTATTTCTTAGTCCCTTAGAATTAAGATTATGATTTAAATCTATATCTTAGGTACAAACTAGGAGATCAGGCGCCTAGCTCAACGTCCTTCCCCCACCACACACAAAGACACACACACTTCTTGGTAGAGGTGCCCCGTCTTCTTTATTCAAAGGGGATGACCTTTTGTGGTTGTTAAATGAGAAGCTCTGGGCACAGATACCTGTGCCTGCCACTTCCCTGTTCGGTGATCTGGGTAAGTGTTTTCCTTCTCCAAGAATTGGTTTCCCCATCTGGAAATGGCATAGTGCCATCTCCTTGGGCTAAACAAAATGATATAAAAATGACTGGCATTTATTGAGCACTTACTTTCTATTCAGCCCCACCCTCAGCATCATCTAACTATGTAAGCATCTAAGAAGAGTTCCGCAGATGGACGACAGTATTATCCCCATTTTATAGGTGGGGAAAACTGAGACAAAGAGAGACAAAGTGACCTTCCTCAGGTCACACAGCAAGGAAATAGCAGAGCCAGGACTTAAACCCATCTCTGGGTAATTTCAAAGCCTGTGGACTTGAACCTCCCAAGTTATGTAACCTCCTGATGAATGTCAAGGTCTCAGCTCCATGCTGGTACCTAGTAAGCACCGAGTAAGTGCTGGCTACAGTGACCATGACAACAGTGGTGATGCTTGGGCAAACCTTTGCTCGGGGGCAGAGGAACAGAATGTTGGATGCGTTTCTTGGCGAGTTCTATCATGGATTCATAAATTTCCATCAGATTTCCAAAAGGGAAGGCTCACGCTGAGATGAGCCACATGCGAAGTACAGCCTTCCCATCCAGAATAAAAGGGATACATTTATACATGCACACGCTCACACTTTGGTATCTCAGAAGCCAGGCAGAATATTGTAAAGCAATGTACAATGGCATAAAATATCATCCCAATTTAATCCATCTATCTAGTGTTCCATCTAATTACTATATTAGAAAAGTCTTCAGACCATGTATTGAACATTATAAATGGGAATAAAATGATTCTGGTAATGGCTTAATAAAACAGGTGAGGTAGCTCCGTCTGTCTGCCTGCATCCTTGGACCATGGCCAGATTGATTTGTCAGGGAAGAAAAAAAAAAGAAAGAAAGAAATGGGCTTGTGTTGTTGCACTTTGGAGATTGTCTCCATTAGGGGCCTTTGATTTTATTCTTGTTTTTCCTCATGAGAAGTGGTTATCGGTTCCTTTTGTTAACAGCAAAATATGTAGAACTGATGGAAAAACTGACAGCAGTCGTTTCATATTTTATAAAGCCGCTCCCGGCTTGCAATTTGCCGGTTGGGATGAATCAAGGAACCCTGAAACTCCTGGAGAATGTGCAGCCGCTGACTGCAGTACCATCTGAGGGCATGCTTAACCACGGGGATTCAGCTGCTCTGAGAAGCTGCAGCTGGGGGTGGGGGTGGAAGGAGGGTCAGGAAGGTGTATTCCAATGCTTTGGGGCTAAATCGGGAAGGGATCTGAGCCCTTTGTGCATCAGACCCTCTTTCCTCCAAGTGCCTAGAAAGGTGCTTGCTTTTTTGGCATCTCTGAGGCTTTCTGTATAGATAAAAATGACTTGTCCCCTTCCCTCTCTCCCGATGCTCAATGTCTATACCCAGGGTTCCCACCCCCTTTCCATAAAAGCTGCCATTGCTGCTGAGACTTGACACATCCCTGCCTTAATTTGTTCCTATCTTTAGAGATGGTATCCAGCAACCTGAGAAAGGCCGGCCACACAACCTATAGGTGTACATCCCTCCCGCTTTGGAGGGGCTGCACGTGATGGAGAAAAAGCACCCCTTTCCAAGTGCCATGCATTTCTTCAGCCCAAAAATCTAATTTCTTGCTCCAAGTAGAGTAATAAGTGGGTGTCGGAGGTTAAATTCCAGCACACTGAGGAGGTGCCCATCCTTCACGGAGCCCTAGTGTTCACACCAGGCGTCGTCCGCGTTGTCATGGCTACGTGGGCCCTGGACCCCAGAGACGAGAGAGCAGAATTAATGGCAGTCCTGAGTAAAGGATTCCTGTCTTGGCGAGGTTGATGGATTACATTGATGTACCATTTGTCATACTGTAATTGTTCTGGCAAATGTAATACCCACTAGTATAAACATTGTACTGCTTTGCTAATAAAACCCAAAATAGGAAGAGAAAGGATGATACAGTGCTATGCTCACTTAAAGAGACAATGCCTCCTTTCCAAGTTGGAGCCCACTTCTGCCTGAACCTCGGTTCTGAACTTCTTCCCCATTCATGAGCGTGCGAGGGCTAAGCAGCTGTCCAGCACCCACCTTCCCAGGATGGGTGGCCCGGGATGTGCGTGCAGATATGTTCTCTGATACTCCTGGGACTCAGTTTCCCTCTCTGTCAGCATCTCCTGTGATTCCTCTTCTTGAGGGTTTCATTCAGTTGGGCTGGGGGTGACTAGTCAAAACGTCTTTTCCTGAATACCTACTTGGTGTCCTGATGGGGCTGTTCATCCACACTGACTTGGCACCTAAGGCTCTGCTGTAGCGTGGCCACCTCCAAGAAGGCTTCCCTGGCCAGCCCTGCGTTCTCTGAATTCTCGTATCTCCCAGGCTTGTAACTCAGACTGAATCCACTGCTACCTGGTGCCTGTACTGCTTTATGTTCCCTCCCCATGAGGTCATGAGGCCATCGAAGGCGAGGACTGGGTACCAAATGTCTCCCACTCCCACCATTTTATGCCTCAAATGGTATTTGGGACAAAGAAGGTACTTAACAAATACTCTGAATTCCTGACTACTGGTTTTCCAGTGGACATGAGAAGCTTAAATAAACAGCCTCATGTGCCCTGTCTCAGCCTTCCAGAACCCCCAGACGTCCCCTCGCCTCTTCCTCAGCCCCCCTTGAGCTTCACTCTGGAAGCACAGCGTACATAGCGGGGAGACCATGCACACTTCCCTCTCCTGCGCTTCTCTGAGAACACCCTTAGGCTGTGACGTTCCATCCTGTTCACCTTGGAGGCCCAGTGACCAGTTTGAATCTCTAAATGCTTAAAGAGGAGTGAGTGAATGAACAAATGAATGAATGAATGCCCTAACTTACCATCACCTCCATGGGTTGATCTTGACTCCCCCTTTGCAGGGAGGAGCTATTTGAAGGCAGCAGGTGGGGTTGAAATCTTGGGCCTCTCCAAAGGTATTTTTTTGTCCACCTCCCTGAATGTGGAAGATCGTGGGCCATGGAAGCAGCTTTCTCTTGTCACTGAGTCAGCCTGTGAGTAAGCTGGGTCCCAGGCTCTCTGGTTGCTTCCCTGTGGGGGTTTCTGTTTCCCTGGGGCATGTGAGGCAGGGCTTCCCGTTGGGATCTTGGGAAAGGATGACATTGTGGGGAATGTCCTGGGGGCAGCCTGGTCTCCATCTTTAATCGTGCCTCCAGACCTTGAGTTTGAGTTCCAGCTCTCCCAAGAGCTCTTCTGAGCCATTAGTATTTATCTCCTTGACCACCCCGACCACCTTCCCCCCAATTTTCAGGACAGAAGGGCCCACACGGGATCTGTAGTCTCATGTAATGTTTGGCCAGGCTCTGCTGGCTTCCGTGCCTTAAGGAGTGGGTTCCTGAGTCTGCCCAAACCCCCTCTGTCCTTATAGGGCCCAGCCAGTGGCCCCGGGTCCCTCTGAGGTTCTACTCCTGTAAGGAATACAAATAACTGGAAACAGAGCCTTAAACTCATTAGGTTTACATTTTGTTTTTAAATAGATTTTATTTTCAGAGCAGTTTTAGGTTCACAGCAAAATTGAGCAGAATGTACAGAGAGTGCCCTTTCACCCCACATATGCACAGTCTCGCACATCAACATCGCGCACCAGAGTGGCACATGTGTTACAATCAAGGAACCGACATTGACACATCATTGTCTGAAGTCCATAGTTTACATTAGGGCTCACTCTTGGCGTTGCACATTCTGTAGGTTGGACAGGTGTGTACTGTCCCGTACCCATCATTACGGTGCCATACAGTTCATTTTCACTGCCCTAAAAACCTCTGTGCTCTGCTGAATTCATTCATTCCCACCCCCAACCCCTGACAACCACTGACTGATCTTTTCACTCTCTCCAGAGTTTTGCCTTTTCCAGAATGTCATGTAGTTGGTCACACATATGTCGTCTTTTCAAATGGACTTCTTGCACTTTATAATATGCATTTAAGTTTCCTCCATGTTTTTCATGGCTTGATAGCTCATTTCTTTTTAGCACTGAATAATATTCCATTGTTTGGATGTGTCCCAGTTTATTTATCCACTCACCTGCCGAAGGACATCTTGAGCGTTTGTTTTTCTCACGTGACAAAGTTCAAGGCAGGCGATTCTTCTGTCTTTCCATTTCAGCACCTTGGCTTTCATCTTCATAGCAGAAAGATGACCATTCCTCCCCCAGGTCTCAGGTCTGCAGGCCAGGAAGGAGTAAGAAGGCAAAGCCAACGGGGGCAGAGGGCAAAAGCTTTACTTCCAGTGAGGACTTTGCCTTTTAATTCATGAAGCAAAGCCCTCCTCAGGGATATCTGAGCTTCACCACATTGTCCAGGGCTCTCACTGGCCACTTGAAGCTGCAGGAGAGGCTGAGCAATCAGACCCTGTAGCTTTCCAGCCTCTGGAGAGGAAGATGGTGCCATGGGTCGGATTACATCTCTTCAAAATCCCTGTGTTGGGAGTTCTAACCTCCAGGCCCTCAGAATGGGGCTGTATTTAGAGATAGGTTATTACTTTTACCTTTGAGGTAATTAAGTTAAAACGAGGTCATTGGGGTGAGCCCTGATCCAGTGGCTGGCGTCCTTACAAGGAGAGGAGGTTAGGACACAGACATATGTGTACAGAGGGAAGACCACGTGAGGACCCAGGGCAAAGATGGCCGTCTATGGAGATTCATGCCTAGGAGAGCGGCCTTGGAGGACCCTGCTGACACCCTAGTCTGCAACTTCCAGCCTCCAGAACTGTGAGAAAATAATGTCTGTTTTTTAAACCGTCTAGTCTGTGATACTTTGTTAAGGAAACCCTAGCAAGCAAATGCAGATGTAAGTGAAGAGGGAGTTGGGATAGTTTTGGGTGGATTCTCTTGTTACCCCATTTTACAAAAGACTCATCAGAGTCGGAGAGGGTTAGTAACAGGCCTGGCGCTGTAAGGCCGTCTAGGGAATGGTCAGAGTTCTGGCTCCAGAGGCCGGCCTCCAAGTGCCCACTGACGGATGAATGGGTAAACAAAATGTCTATACCATGGAATACGATTCAGCCTTCACAGGGAAGGAAGTCCCGTCACACGCTGTAACACGGATGAACCTGCATGATTCCACTGTATCGCACGGTTGGGTTGACACCTAGAGGAGTCAAGTTCATAGCAACAGAAAGTGGAACGGTGGTTACCCAGGGCTGGGGAGTTGGGCCCAATGCACATTGCGTTTCAAGTTTTCAAGATGAGTGGTGGTAATGTCACTGCACACTGCTGCTGCTGATGATAATAGTTAACACAAGTTATCTTATGCAGTCCCCAAGTTGATACTTTTAATAAGTAGATAAGGACACGAACAATAGCAAGGTTCAGAGAGATTAAGTCATTTGTCCAAGGTCACCCAGCTAGCCAGTGGCTGAACTAGGCCTTGAACATAGACCTCTGTCCAAAACCCAGTCTCTCAATCATTCTACCCTAAACTGGCTCAGCCTTTGGTGAGAGCAAGGTCAAGCTTGATACTATTGACATTTGTGGCTGGGTAATCCTTTGTTTGGGGGGCTATGCTGTGCATTGTCCAGTGTTTTACAGCATCTCTGGTCTCCATTAGATGCCGGTAACACATACCCTCCCTCGGAAGCGAGATGACCAAAACTGTCCCCAGACACCATGAGCTGTCCCCCAGGAGGTGGAATCGCCCTGGTTAGACCCACTGGTGTAACAGAGGCCTCCTGGCAGCACAGAGGAGGTAGGCAGTTGCTGCTCCCCTCACCGAGGTGGATTCGCCAGCCTGCAAATAGCAGGCTGCTGCTGCTCGGAACGTTGTGAGGGCTCCCAGTTTAAGGCTGCGCCAATGCTTGGGAATCAGCTTGTGTGCAAAAGACCATGGAGGGAGAGGTGCAGGGGCACAGAAGCTTTCTTTGCCGGATGAGAGGACTTCCCACAGGAGAGCCCCTACTCTCCACACTTCCTCACCCTTAAAATGCCCGAGCAGGTTGAACATCCTCTTTGACATAAGGCTGTGCACACCCTTACTTGTAGCCTGAATAATGGCCATTTGTCAGATGGTTCACATTAGCAGGAAAATGGCCATGCAGGTCTGGGTAGATGTGTGGTGTCCACAAGCGATAGAACTGTAGCCTTTCAGTTAAAGGTGTCCAGGACACTGTTGGGTGAATAAAGCAAGTAGTAGAGTGGGGTCCCATTTTTTAAAAAATTCTACAAATGCATGTGCAGAAAAGAGCCCGGAAAGGTGGGCCCCAGAATATTCCACTGGTTTTGTTTACAGCTGTAGCCCTGGGGTCCTGGCACACAGTAGGTGCTTAATCATTATTGGTTGATAGCTGAATGCAAAGTGGAAAGATAGGGCTGTCAATCTTTTTTTCTTTGTGTGCTTTTCCATCAATTGAATTTTAAAATTATGAGTATATATTAACTTTGTGGTTATAGGAGGGGAAAACATTTCCCTCAAAGAAAGGAAATTTTTTTGGGAAAAAAAAAGAATCATGCCTTGAACTTGCCTAGCTGTTCTACTACAGAGCTCAAAACCCATGTTCCCATCTCGCCAGAGCCACACAAAGAAACGAGGCTGGTGTTTTATGGTCCCTGTTCAATCATGCATTGATAACATTGGACGCGGGAAGAAAACTGCTTCTTTCTCTCGCTTCGGTTTTTCCCTTGGGCTTTGGGGTGGGGGGACACCAACAGACGGTGGGCGTGGACAGGAAGGCAGTTTAGGGAAGGGAGTAGGGGCCTGGAAGATTCTGTCTCACTGCTGCCCCAGGCAGGAGGTGCAGAACTGGACCAAATGACCCCTTGGTGGGGAGGCAACGCCCACTCCTGTGACTTCCTCCTACTGGGGCTCCGAGATCCTTTCCAAAGGAGAAGGATCCTTCTGCTGGGGATCCGAGAGCTGCCCAAGCTGTAAGAAAAGCTTGGGGGCATGTGAAGGTCAGAGAAGAAAAATATGGACTGGATAGACCATTGGGGGGGGGGGCAAGTTTCAAGACCACAAGGATACAGTGAAGGAGGAGAGTGAAGAAACACCCCGCACCAGCTTTCTGGTTCCTAAATATTCCAAAGCCCTTTGAGTTTGTACAATTGCTCCTCAAATGTTTTTTAAAGTTTACAACTGACCCGATCCGTAGGAAAAGATAAACACCCTTCCTATGTTTGGAGTCATATGTAATTTTTATCTCTTGACCTTTAAATGTAAGCAGCAGTAAAATGAAGAACTATTGCAGTCATTTAACACTCCGGCTGTACTAACTGGTTCCTGCCTGAGACCCGTGGTTTTAAATTGGCTAATGCAGAATACTTGCAGAGCTAATAATAATTCAGATTACTCCTGTCAGCTATTCCGGTTTCATGGGTAATTTAGTAGTTGAATAAATTTTTAAAAAAATTCATTCGTTACCATGCACTGTTATGAATCAGTAGATGGTTTACCATTGGCAGCAGTAACTGTAAGAAGATTTAAATTGCTACTGAAAAGGATTTGAGTGAAGGTAATGTTTTATAATGTTCTAAGCCATATGCACTACTTTCAGGCCTCATCAGTTTTACATTGATTCCTAGTGAAGTGTTTAATTGCATCATGAATGCAATATAATTCAGTTCTTTCTGCTAATATGGTATATATCTCAAAGTGATATACAGCACTGACAGGGAGAATTCGCAGTTCCGTCCAGATTTGGGAGGGTAGTGAGCATTGGGCGCCTCCTGGATGCGTGGAGGGCAGGCGGCGGAGGAAGGCTGGATCTCGGCGGCACCTTGCCGAGACTGATGGCCCGGGGGTGTCGTGAGTGTCTGTGGGAAGGAGTGGACTGTGTCTGTCACCATCTCGCAGCGCTGATGGCCAGGCAGGGCAGGGGCTGGTGCCAGTGGCCTCCCCTCGAGCATAGGCAGCTCTCTCAGCTGGCCGACGAGCTGCAGAAGGATGGCTGGGCCTACTCCCTCGTCACACACTCATGGGTCAGGTGTGGCCTCTCACTGGCCATTTCTAAGTGATTATGCAGGACTGGGCTTTCTGCTGCCATTGTTTAGTCACTTGATGGATATTTATCGAGCACCTAAGAAAATGGTGGTGGAGGGGCCAGCATTCTCTTGCTTTTCTTCTCTACACCTTACAAAGCAACCGGGGGTGCAGGGGTATCCCTGCTGGGGCAGGCCACTGCATTCTGTCTTAAGAGGCATCTCTGGCTACCGCCCTTCCAGGCAGAAGGATGCGTCCTTCCAAATGGCAGCGTGTAAAGACAAACTCATCCTTTCCGGCACTCATTCATTTATTCACTTATTCATTCAACAAATTAATGTTACGAGTCTGTCACTATTCTAATTGCTGGGGTTATAGCAGTGGACAGATATGCTTGACCTCATGGAGCTTTTGTTCTAGTGGGGCCCAACCGACCACGAGCAGATACATAATTCAGAACACAAAATTAGCTTCAGATGCCAGTAATGGCCGCATTCCAGTAGGATCCACTTGATAGCTTGTTTCTTGCTTTTAAAAATGTGTATCTTCTGTATCCTTGGCTCAGGCCGCCATAACAAAGTACCACAGGCTGGGGGCTTAACTGACAGAAGTTTATTTCCTCACAGTTCTGGGGGCTTCAAGTCGAAAGCGAGGTGTCAGCAGGGTTGTTCCCGAGGCCTCTCTCCTTGGCTGGGAGAAGGCTGTCCTCAGCTTCAGGGGGCATCTCCCTCTCACGCGCCACTGTGTCTTACTTCCCCTTTTTATAAGACCGCCAGTCTTACCGAGTTAGGGCCTGACGTAACAACTGCATTTTAACTTGATTACCGCTGTAAAGACCCTGTCTCCAAATAATGCACATTCTCAGGTCCTGGGGATTTGGACAACAACACATCTACTTGGGGGACACAGTTCAGCCCATTGCACCCTGTGGGGAGAGAGAGTGTGTGTGTGTGCGTGAGTGTCTGCGTGTCCGTGTGTGTGAGTATGCTGGGCAGGACAGGTGCTCTCCAGGAAGGCAGCGAGAAAACAGTGCTAAATGCACTCTAATCAGAGGGCCCCTTCTGTCGACTGTCACAACTGATGTGAAAGTCAGACCTGCTTGTCACGTCAGTCCCTTCTCCAGCAGGACCTTAAAATCAGAGTTCATGCATTTTCAGATATCTGATTGTCATGCAGCCACAAAGCAGAGGCCCCGGACCCAGGTCTCCCCCCTCTGCCTGGCGCCTTAATGTAATCAGAGCCTCCTTTTTATCCCCACTCTCGAGGAAGGCCAGCCAGGCCACCTTTTTGATCAGCATAACCTTGATGCAAAAGAATAATTTATCCGTGCCCCCAGATGAGGAAATTGCAAAATATTATTTATGAAGGCAAACTGATGTGTCGTAATTCTGGCCCTGCGTTTCTGGATGCAGCTGACTGGGATAGGGAGATGCTGGTGATGTTTGATGATAAAATGGGACATCATACCCATGAGATGGAGGTGTTGGGGGAGCTGGGAGTCAGGGGTCCCTCAAGAGAGAGTCCAGAGAATGAGAGTTGTTTCAGAAGCTGGCCTACACTGCCCTTCCAGGGACTTCCAGGCAGAAGTAGGAGGAGAAGTCTCCAGGACAGTACAGAGCAGCTGGAGTGAGAGGGCCTGATGAGCAGCCGCATGGGGACCTTCCTTTGAGGACAGCGGCCTTGGTTTTGGGGACTTGGGAGGTTGTGTAATACAGTGGTTACCAGCCCTGACTTTGGAGCCAGCCAGCCTTGAGTTCAAGTCCTGGCTCTATCACTTCCTATGTAGTATGTGACATTGAGCAAGGTAGGTCAATTTTTTGAACCTCAGTTCATTCATCTGTGTAATATGAATAATAGCAAATCCACCCAAGACTTGCCTCAAATCTAATATGAAATAATGCAGTTAGAGTGTAGTTGTCTGGTACACAGGCCCAGCTCCTTACCTAGGTAGCAGTTAAGTTGAGTGATAAAGAATGCAGCTCTGTATCCAGATAGCTTGACCTGGCTTCCCAGTTCCTCAACAGGTTGTGTGACCTTGAACGAGTCACTCCACCTCTCTGAACCTCCATTTTCCTCCTCTGTCAAATAGGCATAAATAAAGGGTCCTACTTCATAGGGTCCTCTTGAGGGTTAAGTGAATGAATGGAAGGAAAGCATTTACTAGGCACCTGCCTCAGTAAATGTGGGCCATTAATGTTAACTTCTCAGGACAGCTTTTCATGGTCTGCCTTCCAAGAAGCTATTCCCAACCTTGACTTGGATCTGCTAACACTGTCCTATTGAGCAACATACTTAGTTTTAAAATCAAAAAGGATTTTCAGTCCTTATGTTTCGAGAAATTCTTTTGAGCATTGAGAAGTCCTTCCTAGGGGAACAGGATGTATGTTCCCTGGGAGGACCCACCTGAGTATCTGCCCGCCACAGGGGAGATGAGAGGCCCCAACATCTCTGACTACCCAGTTCACCAAACCGTACCCACCAACTCCTGAAAACATCACCACACTCTCAGGCACCAGCCGGAAAGTTTGGCACAGTAAGTGTTTTGCAGCCTCTCAGCAATTTGGGGTTCTACTGAATTAGTGTTTGGTATTGAATTAGTATTCATTTTCTCTAATATGATATAAAAGTATAATCACATTAGTGACTTTTATAGCACATTAGATTATACATTTGGAATATGTGCCCTCCTGAAGCAGCTTAAAAAAACAAAAACAGCCAGCAACAATAACAAGGGAACCGGCTTCCACCCTGACTCACAAGCCCTGGCTTTCCAGCTGGGCTGCAGCAACCTGGGTAGAAAGTCTTTGCTCTCTGCCTCCTGGTCCCTACAGGGAAAGAATTTTCATTCCACCAACCTGATTTGTGAAGCATTGAATCTAAGAACTTAATAGTGGTTCCAAATGAATGTTTCTTTAATCCCGGGGCAGAAACATAGGCTGTGGTTGAAATGTAATTAATAGCACTAATTACTCTTCTCTCCCTCCACCTCCTTTAACTTCTGCCATCATCCCTGTTCCCCAAGAAACCTAGCGAAAGCAACAGAAATATTCACCTTTCTCTCCCAGATGTCCCTGGACGGAGAAACTAGTCAGTGAACTCAGAGCCCTCCCCCACCCCCCGGGCTCCCTATTTGGAAAGGTTTTCTCACTGCCTTCCAGTTCTGAGACTCCCGGGCTTTCCAGAATTCAGATTTTCTAGAACTGGTGTCCAGCCATCTCGAATGAGAAGAATGACGTCCCACGGCCACAGCAGCGCGTGGCCCGACTTGCCTGAGCATCTGCAGCGCAGCCTCCCTGATGCTTTGGATCAAACACGGATGGGGCTCCTCACGGAGTCGCCAGGGTCAGAGCCAGCAGATGCCCAGCACTGCGGGACCCCGTCCCCAGCCCTATTGGGCTTCAAGCTCAACCCCACCAAACCATTTCCACAAAAAGGTTTTCTGCATAGGATGAAAGTCAGCTGGTCAGGAGGGCTAAAATGATTTACTTGTACGCTCATTCCCAAGTAATTAGAGGTGTGTAGATCCGCCCAGACAGGCTTTGAAAGTAGGTTGCATCTGGCATGCCAACTCAGGAATTCAGTGGTGGATTCCTGGGCTACCGCCTTGAGAAGGATTCTTAGATCACATTTGGCTCAGCAAACGAATCTCATTCCACCAACAAGCATTTGCAGTGCCGGGTACAGCTCTAGGCACTGGGGCCACTGAACTGGGTGGCCAGAACCCCTCCTGTAAAGGAATTTGCATTCTAGTCAGGAGGGGCTGACAGCGGAGACCAACGAGGTGGCTCACGCAGGGCCTGGCCACAGACAGAGCTGGCATCCTATTCTAATTGCAGTGGAAAGCTATTGGAGGATTTTCAATAGGAAAGTGCTAGGATCTGGTTTATGTTCAGAAGATCGAAGCTTTAGAAAAAAGAAAGAAAACACTCTTGGAAAGGAGACAGGAGGAGAAGTTAGAAGATACAGTTCAAGGTTATTGTAGGTGTCTGAGCAAAGAATGGTGGAGGATGGAAGATGGGTAAGAATTACTTGATTTGAGGTCTACTGTGTAGGTCTAACTGACTGAATTCATCGGTGAGGTGGACTGTAGGGCAAGAATGGGCAATCTATTAGTAATGTCTGCCATGAGTGGGAGGTAGCAGTGGCCACATACATGCATGCTATATATTTGCCGTCTCTGCTTTGCAAGTCATTTTTAAGCTAATGGAGGGAGTTGGGGAAGGTGAAGAGTCACTCACGGATAGTAATTTGTGGCTTTTGCAGCCACTACAGATGTTTCATGAGGTGCATTTGAAGGAGAGTATTCACCAGCTCTGCACGGAGACAGGATGGAGGGGGTGTGAGATGCCATTGTCTTAACATGACATTGTCCAGGGATCTGTAAGGCCAATGGGACCCTCAGAAGACATAGAAATTAGACCAAATCCCTAGAGAGATGTGCAAAGGGCCGACATGATTCCCAAGAGGCAGAGTCAGGAAGGTTCACAGAAGAGAGGCAAGGCAGACAGCCATCGATGGAGCAGGTTAATGGAAAACCAGTTTTCAATTATGTCAGGTGAAAACAGAGGATCAGAGACAATCCTCTCTTCTCCCCACTCTACCTGCAGGAAGGACCCAGCAGGACTGAGGTGTCGGGAGCGGGGGGCGTTTAATAGCAAATGACCAACTGGAAGCACCTTTGGGGTTTTTTTTCCTATAAACCCTTAGCTTCTCAAAGAAGATTGGCTGTGTGCAGACACTTGGAGAAAGTACATCGTGTGATTAGGCCCAGGGGGAAGACAGCCTGGACTTCGGGAGGGAACAGCCCCTTGGAACACCTGGAGTACCCACCAGAGGATGTGGGATGGGACCGGTGAATCTTGTTCCTCATTTTTTTATTCCTACAAGATAAGGGAAATACTGTGAGATTATGACCCAGAACAGGGCTAGCTGTGTAATGTATAACTTTAAAAAAGGTATGAGGACAAACTTTGGGATTATAGGCCAGTCTGCTCAGATTCCATTTCTGCGAAGAGTCTAGAAAAAATTGTCAAACAATAAACTGCAATCCCTGCCCTTATACCGCAGTTCTCACAGCCAGCCACGTGCTTTGGGAACACCCAGCCCTGGACAGACACAGTTTACTTCGCTGACAGACAGGCTGGCCACAAGGATGGAAGGCACAGAAAATGAGGCCATGTGAGGCTCACACCTGGGCCCCTTCCCCTCACTCCTGGGGAGGGCTGTGCAGAGCCCCGGTCCTCAAACCCAGCTGGTGTTTGGACACTTCACCCCCATCTAGAACCCAGGTGTTGACAGCATCCACCTGGGAGCCCAACCTGGCATCTCCTGCCAGGGTGCTGGGCTGGCTTGGAGAAGTGCCGGGGTAGCCCATTTTAAAATTCTAATGTTTAAAGATGCATTATTCTGTAACCAATAAATATGTAATTTTGAAAAACAGACATGGAAGATGAGTGTGGGATGAACAGTCAGTCTCCTGACCGTCCGGCCCTGTCCCAGCTCTTCTGCAGTTCTTTGTCCAGCACATTTTAACCCGTCGACAAACATGCAGGTGCAGCCCCCTTTTTAAAATAGAACGGGGATTTCTTTCTTCCTGTAATATTAAGCACCTAGTGTATGCTGGGTGCTGAGAGTACAGCGATGGACACAGGAAAATGCCCCAGACCTCCTGGCACAGACAGGCCAGGAGGAGGCTGGGAAGGCGGATGTGAAGCATGTAAACAAATAGGGTCACAACCCTACAAAGAAAATCAGCGGTGTGCTGTGGTGGAGCAGCAGGTGAGGGAGGGGGTAGTAAAGGGACCGCGAAGGCTGAGGAGTCATCCACAGAAAGAGGCAATGCATTCCTGTGCGAGGTGTGTGTCGATGGTGTGTGTGCATCCGTATAGTGCAGGGTGTGTTTAGATGCACGTGTTGCTACCTCTATGTGTCGGGGGGTGTGCTTATTTGCCTCTGTGAGTGTGAGTCTGGACCAGCACACACATGTGGCCTGTCTTGGGAGGGTCGCTCTGGGGTCTGAGAGCTCCTGAGAGTGTGGCGGGGCAGGGAGAGGCAGGTGGAGAGCAGGGTGGTGCCCAGCTGTGCAGGCTCCACTGGCCACACAAAGGGGTGCAGGTGCTTGACTCAGTGCCTGGGGAGCCGCCGCAGGGCAAGGAAAGGAATGATGCTTTCCTCCAGCATTGTCGGGGTCCCTGTGAAACAGCATCACAAGGAGCCCAGACGAGGCTGGGTGGTGGCGGAGGACAGCTTGGGCTTCCCTAGCTATGGAGCCAATGGTGCTCGCTGGTGGGTAGCTTAATGTGGTAGAACGGAATGAGTGGAAATGCCTCCCAGGCTCCTGGCCGGAGCATCTGGGTAGATGTAGCACTGCTTCCCTAGATGGGGCAGATGCTGAGAGTAAAGCTGGGGAGCAGGCAGAGGCCCAGGGCTCCCTGTTGACCCTGGGAAATCTGAGGTGACTATGGCCTCCCAGAGGGAATGTCAGATCTGCAGTGGGTGTGCAAACAGAGCTCACAGTCTCGAGGGCTGAGAATGAGACCTGAGCAAGACCCCCAGAGGTCCTAGCCTGTCTTTGGACGTGGCTTTGAGTCCCTGAGCCGGAGGACTGAGGGTCCCCATCAGTTGCCCCAGCACAGCTCTGAGCACTAGTGTCAGAAACCCATTAGGAGAATGTCTCCTGGGGACCCAGCCCAGGCCATGGTGACGGTGGAGTTTGGGTGTCTGCAGGACTGGCTAGCTGGGACAGTCTGCCCGAGGCCAGTTTGCGTCACCTTTAGCTGAGAAATTGCATTGATGAGAGCATCATCTTTTGCATGCCTTGGTTGGTGGTAATCTCAAAAGCTAAAATTGTTGAACATTTTACTGTGTTGGTCCCGACCACCCACAGGCTCAGTTAATCCTCACAGCAACCCACGAAGCAGGTTTTACAACGATCCCATTGTGTAGATAAGGACAGTGAGGCACAGCAGTGGAGTGTCGACAGGACCTGAGGCTAAGCCATTTTGACTACAAAGCCCTATTCTCTTAGTTATCACATTCTGTGCCAAACGCTCACTTGTCCCTTAAAGTTGCAGCTACCCTTAATAGGGGTGTTGCAGACACCCATTTTACAGACAGGGAAACTGAGGCTTAGAGAGGCAATGCTTTGCTCAGGGTCACACAGCTGGTAAGTTGCAGCACCAGGATTTGAACCCAGCTGTGTGGGAATCCCTGACTCCTTTTTGGATGTAGGCATGCTTCTGACCATCATCCCCTGCCTCCCTCCATTGGCAGTAAAAGTCTGTCCTTTCAGTGACCTTCCAAGGGCAGGAGATGGGACCCTGTCTTTGGGGCTGCCCAGCAACTTCCTAGGCGAGGCTTTCGATACTGAGAAACATCAGAGGTGAATGGGCTTCTTGGAGCCCTGTGGCCAGAACCGGAGAGAGCCTGTTCTGAAAGGCGGGTTATCACCAGAGCTGGTTCCCGGCGCTGGTGCTCATGTTGGGCTCAAGTGGCATTAAGGCCCCACTTCTGGGACAGGCCACCTTGGATTCACTATTTGCTTCAGCCAGTGTGTGTGTGTGTGTGTGTGTGTGTGTGTGTGTGTGTGTGTGTGTGTTTCTTGAACCGGCCCTTGGAAAATCACACCCTGATTTAGAAACTTACCTACTGAAGCTTCCTGAAGACCCTTGTTTGGTTAGCAGAGCTGTTATGGGTATGGGATTTGGGGTCAGGCTACTGAATTTGAGTTCTGCCTGTGCTGGTAACTGCGCTTAACCTCTGCACTCCTCAGTTTCCCCACCTCGTAACATTGGTGTAAGAAGCAATGAGTGCCTGACACTGCATCTGACATACAGTGTGTACCCAGTGTACGTTAGTTTAGCTAAGTGTTATTACTGCTATTATTGCTGTCTAAAGTAGGTTTTTCTGAAAATGGCCAGACAGCAAACATTTTATGCTTGACGGGCCACATGGCCTCTGTTGTAACTACTCAGGTCTTGCTGTTGTAACAGGAAAGCAGCCATGGACAGTACGTATGTGAATGAACGTGGTTGTGTTCCAGTAAAACCTCCCTACGTCTTATACATGAACACAGAGGGAAAAAAGTCCTTCTCTTCTGGAAGAGTGTGACCCTGGGCCTGCCAGCAACCATTTTCCCCAGATTACTGGGGAAGACAGCCATAGTGAGAGTGAGCAAGGACAGGTCAGAGGGAAGCAGAGCCGAAAGGAAAAAGGCAAACTCTGTCAATACTGTTTGAGCTGCTGAATCCAGCCGAGCCTAAAACTACCCCTACACTGTTAAGATGCAGGAGCAGTGGTTCCCCTTTTATGGCTAAGCCACTTTGAATTGGGATCCTGATGCTTGCAACCAAGAGTGCTAAATATTAGCCTTCTCCCTGTTCACACCAGCCCCTTGCCAACTTCCATCTGGTGCTCATACCCACCCTTGCTCTCATGGGGTCAAGTTCATGTTACTACCCAAGAGCATTTCCTAGTCCCCAGCATATAAACACATGCCACACTTCCTTTTCCTGTGGGGGTTTACATCATTTCAAGTGCACATGACTTTGAGCAGGTAGGTGACTTCCTGCTCAAATGTTTTTCAGCTCCATGAACCTTAGTTCTGTCTTCTGCAAAATGGAGTTAATCATCAGACCTGCTGCACTGGGTGGGTTATAAGGGTAACATTTATAAAGCACTCAGTAAGCACTACGCACACGTTTGCTGTTATTCCAGCCTGCAAACCAAGCTCACAGACCCTCTAGGCATTTTTTGTCAGGTGAAGGAAACCATCCGCTCCCCGCGGCAGGGACTGGGTCTTTTCTTATTCCCAGCAGCAGCCTGGGCCTGGTATCGAGCAGAAATTTGGTGTTTGTTGAATACAAGTGAGAATAAGCCAAAGACAATCACAGAAATTAACCATGAGGGAACCGCAGGGATCAGGGCTGATGCCAAGGTGTTTGTGGTTGGCAGTCAGGCTGTCGTTGCTTTGGGGTTTATAGAAACCTGACACACAGGAATGAATGCGAGGGGTCCCACGTGCAGTTTGGGGATTTGGATATTTGGAACTGAAACAATCGCTACTTTAAGTGTGGTCCACCACACACCATCAGTATCAGAGTCACCCCCATGCCTGTTGAAGTGCTGGTGCCCGCCCTGTGTGGGGCCCCCAGAATCAGAATCCATGCCCCAACCAGACGCTGGGTAATTCTTGTGCACACTAGAGTTGAAGAAGCCAGGAGGATGTGTAGATTCTGCAAGTAGGGCCCCTGTGTCATGAGGTGCTACTTACAGAGGTAGGGACATAGTGAGTGTGGGCCCTTCTGCTATTTTATCAGGAAAACATGGGGTTCCAGCTGCCTGGAGTGGGGAGGTGCGTCCCTCACTGCCTGGGAAAAGAGTGGGAAAGTCACCAAAGTCACAGCCAATGAGACCATAGGAGGGTCTGCAGAGACAAACCGGAGTGACCTTGCTGCGAAGGTGACCCTCAGACAGAGAGCCAACAGAAATGGGCTCACAAAATGCAAGGGCTTGGAGAGGAGGAAAGAAAGTCAGCATTGCCTGCTAACGGGGAAAATTTGGGCCAAGTGCAGAGCATGAACTTTGAAATCCACACAGGCCTGGATGCAAAGCGTGGTGCTGCAGCTTCCTCGCTGTGTCACCTCGGGCAAGGAAGCAGGTGTCTCTGAGCCTCACCATCTTCGTCTGGACAGTGGGCATAAAATAGCACTGATGTCACAGGGACATGGGAAGGTTAATGCAGTGGTGACCAGAGCCGACAGCCTTGCTTCTTAATTCCAGGTGTAGTGACGTCACAGTGGGAGCTCGAAGTTGATGGCGGTAGGGGATTTACACCATGGAAATGATGCACATCAGAACTTTCTTTTTCTCCAGAGACCTGGTTGTTAAGCATTTACCGATGCACCACTGGTTAAATCACAAGATGTGTTTGGATTGTCAGGCCCGATGTTTGGGGGTGGTAGTTACTGATTACTGTATAGCCATTATATTAATTATAGGACTATGCTATTACTAATATTGTATACAATGTTTCTCATGATTGGACTTACTGTGTGTTGGTTCTGACATTCATTTTAACTGCTTGGAGGCCTTTGCTGCTAATCCTCTGATCCCCAGCCCCAATTCTGGACAGCTGGCATTGTCGGCAGAGTTCTAGGTAGATGAAGCATCTTTGAGAGACCAGAAACATTTATTGAGCACAGACTGAACGCCAGGCGCTGGGAAAACACTTCTCATACACAATCTCGTTTAATCCCCCTAACAAGTCTGTGAGATATGCACCCCATGGTGTGGACACAGGGGGGACTCAGAAAGGTCGAGGGACTCACCCCAGGTTGCACAGCTGCTCAGTGGAGGGCTGGACTTTGAACCTGTGCATTTTGACTGCAGAGGCCTGCTCTCACGAGGCGGATCCATGGAAGTTACACGTGGAGGGGGCAGGTGTTAGGGTCCTTGTGGCACGGACCTTCCTCCTGGCTGGGAGGCTTTGGGGAATGGGGGGCGGGCATTGGGCAGTGCCAATGAGTCCTGACGGTGTCATCTGCTCAGCGGATGGCAAACAGTCCAATTTTCCGGGTCGTGCGCTGGCTGCGTTCTGATTGGCAAGGGGATATCTCTGTTGGAAGGAAATCTTGGCCACTTGCCTCTTGGCAGCAGGCTCTTGGCTGCTACGTGGAGCACCGTTTGGAGGCAGGGAAAGTTATTCCACAACCTTGCAGCTTCAAATGGACTGAGGGCTCTGCCGGTCACTCGGGTAGGCTGGCAGAGAGACACCCGTACTCAGTTTCTTCACTGCTCTCCCTGGCTCTCTGTCTCTTGCTGTCCCTCGGGCCTCTCTTTTTCCTGGGACTGAAGGAACCAGTAAGATGACAGGTGGTTTGGCAGCGAGAGAAGCAACGCCTTTTGTCCTCACAAGCTCTACTAAAACGTGGGGGCTTTGGCTTCCACAGCTCCCAATTTTTCTCAAGACAAAGTTCAGACTCCTTGGTTTGGCCTGGAGATCTCTTGTGATATGACCCCTGCCTCCTGACTGTACATCACGTCTCCACAAGAGGGACCATACCATACTCAACTTTGTTTTTGCATGGGGTCTGGCGTAGAGCTTACTCAGAACATGGGATGCACTTGACTCACTTCGGGATTTGCAGTCATTGCCATTACTGTGTCTCGAGGCCGATTTACCATGTGCCAAGTGCTGTGCGAGCTTCTAAGTGTTTTCTGTTCTTCTCTCATTTATTCCTCATAACAACTCCATCGGTAGGTCCCGTGGGGGTAGGTTTTCCCCATTTTACAGAGGATGAAACTGGCACAGAGAGATTAAACTGCATGCCCAAGATCACCCAGCTACAACATGACATTGATGTCTTTGGACCCCAGTCAGTTCAGAGCTGGCTTGAGGTGGGTTTTCCTTAAACTACTTAGTGACTGCCTGTCATCAGCTGTGTCACCTCCCCCACCCCGGGGCCTTGTCCTCACAACAACCCAGTTTACGAGCTCCTCACATTGCCTGACTCTGCTGTGTCCACACATCCTTGATGAATCAGCCTTGGCAACACCGCCTTCCCTGGGCACACCAATGAAGTTCGTGCGGCGAGGACTGGGCTGCAGAAGGTGTAATGGGCGCTCTCCCTGCCTTGTCTCCTTTTCCCTGCAGATTCCAGCGTTGGAATGTTCCTTATGGGGGCAGAGCGTGTTTGGAAACGGGAGACACCCTAAGTCGGTCCATTCTAAGGGGAACCTTTCTCCATACTCAAACCTCATCCAGTACGTCCAGAGTGGCCCACGCGGCTCTGCTCACAGGGGCCTCATCGTCCCACTGTGTCCCACTCTGCTCAACAACAGGCCAGCATTCCTGTGCCGAGGTGCAGGGGGTCCGATTGGGTTAACTTTTCTCTGTCTGACCGTGTCACGTTTGGACGGTGCTGTATTAGCAGTTGTTTTCGCTAATGTGATGAGAAAGTTGCTAATCTAAGAAGACTCTTGCATTGTATTAGGGAAAACAAATATTAATATGATTCGATGGGAAGTGGCTAATAAGAAACTAAGTTGCTAATATGACGTGATGGATTGTTGGGAGGAATTTGGGTCGGGTGCCTGAACTTTTCTGGAATGTTCAGTGGTGGGTGGTTAGGGGGGAGGAAAAATGGCAGGAGCTTTATGTTACAGTCCCTCAGAGTGAGACCTTCACGTCTGTGTGGATCACATGTCTCCCAAAAGTTCACATGCACCCAGAACCTCGGAATGTGGCCTTGTTTAGAAATAGACCCTGTAGTCGTAATTCGTGAAGATGAGGTCATTCCAGATTAGAGTGGTCCCGAATTCTCCTGACTAGTGTCCTTGTTAGAGGACCATGCGAAGAAGCAGATACACGGGGTGGGTGGGGATGTCCTCTGATGACAGACGTGGAGATTGAAGTGATGCAGCTACAAGCTACAACCCAAGCAATGCCAAGGACTGTCAGCAGCCACCAGGGCTGGACCAGGCAAGGGAGGAGGATTCTCCCCTGGAGCCTTCAGAGGGAGCAGGGCCCTGCTGACTCCTTGATTTGGGATCTGTAGCCTCCAGAGCTGTGGGAGAACACATTTCTATTGTTTTAAGCCCCCGGTTGGTGGTACTTTCTCACAGCAGCCCCAGGACACTGATCCACCCTCTTGCCCATCACTCCCTGAAAAGGAGAAGCAGGTTTGGCAACATCCATCTAACTCAATGACAGCAAGTCAGCTTTGGGGTGTCCTTCCAGCCTCAGGGGTGGCCCGGCTACTTGGCCAGACCTGAGGATACAGGCCTGTTCTCTCTCCCCACCCCTACCCCCCACTTTGTTCTTTGTTTAGAAGGAAGAAGCCTCCCAGTCTCGGGGCTGTTGGCATATGGGATCCACAGCCTGCCTTGTAGCATGTTAATATGTGATTAAAGGGGTCTTAAAATACCCATTAGTCCCCCTCTGGTATCTAATAGTGCCTTTGGATTTAGAACAGAATATTATTTACTCATTAGCTGATAATAGACCCTGAGTACTTGTTGTATGTATTGGGACAATTATTAGAGGGTGGGTTCCACACAGAAACACCCTTCCACTGGTATGGCTGGTGGCAGGGCGGCGTGGCCCACAGGGCCCGGGAGCACAGAATGACCAACCCACGCGCCCTATGAGGAAAGCAGGGGTCTGCTAAAGACGGTCTGCCTTTGGAATGCCCTGGTGGAGGTGGGTATTGCGGAGATAGAACTTGAACTGACCGCCGTTAGCAATGGGGATGCCCGTAATAATGGCCCCACAATGTGAGTGGTCGCACCTATATATCACCCCAAGCCTTCCAGCACAAGCCACCATAAGGATCAAAGGGATAAGGTGACTTGCCCAGAACACAGCTAGCAAGTGGCCAAAGCCAGGTGCAAACTCAGCTGTTTTGATAAGACATGGGTTCTTTTCAAAATTCCTCTTGTGCCCTCTGGGGAAACTGCCTTATGATTCCAGCCTTCCTTTTCTCCAATGTAAAGAGGAACTTCAATGTCATTTCCTCTTCTGTTTCTTTAGTGTGTTGGAAAGATGAAAATAGCAGCACACTGCCCCAACTCAGTGTCTGGGTCCTAGACCTCCGGCCCCGTGTGGTGGGGAGGCCAAGGTGGAGCGGGCAGGAATAGAAAGAAGCATAAATGCCACAGGAGTAGTTTGGGCGTCTCCCAGGAAGCAGGAGGAAGCCCGGGTGGAGCGACTGGACAGGCCCGTGTCTGGATCAGTGACTCCAGTAGAGGTCTGGGAATCAGGGGAAGAGGCAGGTCTCTCTGCCAGTGAGTGTCTGAACCAGCCAATGACTTAGGCGCCAGGAGGAAGGAACGGATGCTAGCGATACCCTGAGTCGCCCGCTCAGGTATCTGATTCAGTGGGAGGTGAAGACGACGTGAAGGTGGGGCTGCCCCCAGTTTGATGGACACAGTGCAGGGTGTGGGAAGAAAGTCTCCAGTCCTCCCTTGCATGTTCCTTGCTTTTGGCTAGCTCAGTTTTCAGGTCACCAGTTAGCAGTGATTTGGGGAACAGACTCATGAACCTCTTAGCGAGAGGAGTAGCACTTCTCAAGAGTCCAACACTGCTGAGCTTAAAGGAGGACCAGCACCAAGACCTCACCTTTATACTCAGAATCTCCCCTGCTTGTCTGAGATGTGACACAAGTAATGAATGACGAGGGGCTTCTCGTGTGAGGGCGGGGTGGGTCTCCCTCCAGCCAGTGCCAGCAGCTTGTCTCCTGGTCCCAGGGTGGGCAGGGAAGCTTCAGCCTGTGTTGCTGTTGTACACAAGTGGCCAAGTGGCTTTGCGGGCCTCTGGAGCATGGCGCCTGTTTATTGTGAACACACATAGGAAAGGCACGTGTGCCCTCTCTGGCGCGTCATTCCAGCATCTGGCCACAGGGACAGTGAAGAAGCCAGAGCTGTTTGCCGAGACTCAGGCCACAGGCAGACGCCAGACGTTACCTTTGCTGCCCAAGTGAAGACCATGGCTTCCCGGTGAAAAGTTAGCAGGGTCCCCCTCCACATCCCTGGAAAGGAGCCAGGAGAGAAGGCAGAACTTGGCGAACATGCTCTTCTGTCCGTCTCTCACTCCGGATATGTGGGCCCACGCCTCAGCCAGGCCAAACAAAGAGGCCACTTCCCAGTGGGCATGTGGCGAATGGGCGAGTGTGTGCGTGTGAGTAGAGCTCACCATGAGCCAGATATCAGTTTCTGTCAGAGACACAGAGCATCTGAACCAGAACTAAATAAAAATAAACATTAAACAATTATTGGATTTAGGTTTATTTTAAAAATCAGCAGGGCTGAGGGAACAAGCCACCCATTAGCAAGGCAGAACTATCGGGCCTTTTAACAACCCGCTGGTTCTTGGCTGCCAGGGAGATTTGGGCCGCACAAACTGTGGAAACTCTGGATCCTATTGATTAAAGATGATGCGGTAACAGGCCAATTATATTGTCGCGGCTGCTTGTGGTGCTGGCCGATGCCAGCTACCCATTTGTCTTTATGGAAACAGCGTTGTTTGGGGGGCTGCGGGAGGACAGTGCCATGTCCCTGTCCTGGCAGTGCATTCCGCCCCCTCTGCTCCCTTCAGTGATGGGGGCCTGAACCGTCCCGGAGTCCTGCGTTTTTCTCCTCCCTGTCCCCTCCACAGACATCTGTAGTTCATAAGGAACCTGTGTCTTGTCAACCAAATCAATGCAAATAACCGGTGAGCGTTTCTCGACTTTTCAGTAATAATTGATCTTCCCAGAACTGATACGGTTTGGAAAACGTAAGCAAGGAGAGCAGCGGCGAGCCAGATGTCCGCGTTTAGAGACTATAATTGCTCTGAGTTATAGGAAAGGAAATGATTTCCTTCCAGCTTCAGCTCTAAGAGCAGAGCAAACTGCCATGGAACATCAAGAAGCTTCCAATACACTCGGGCCTAGCGTAGACTCGGTCTCTCAGCCAGGAGATACGGAGGCCGTGGGGCCGGGATCTTCCGAGCTGACTGGCAGATCTCCTGCTCGCGCTCTGTCGGCCTGCAGGGTTTTGTTGGGAAGCCCTCTGCACAGCCAGTCGCTTTGAGGGAGCAGAGGTTTGGGGGGTGTTCAGGTTTAGTGCACCCACTGGGTGGGATTCTCTACTCTGCTGGTTCGTCTTTTTCTTGCTTTCTAATTTGATGGTCATTTCCATGACCATCACCACCGTGATTGGCTCCTGACCTGACTGGGGTGATACTTGGAAAATTGGACAGGGATGCTCTATGGATTGGTGGATGGAGAATAGGATCCTGGGGAACACGTTCTTTCTTTGTTTTTGTAATTTATTGAAGAGATTGAGAGAGAGAAACATCGATTTTTGTTGTTTTCCTTATTTAGGCATTCATTGGTTGATCCTTGCATGTACCCTGACTGGGCATCAAACCTGCTACCTTGGCATTTTGGGATGGTGCTCTGACCGACTAAGCTACCCTGCTGGGGCCCAGGGGACACTGTCTTTATGAACATCTGCCATTCTTCCAAGGCTCATTTATTTGTTCTGTATTCAGTCCAACACATAGTTACTGGGCACATATTCTTTGCTGGGTGTAATTAATTCGGTGCTGGGGCATGTTGGTACCTGCCCTCATGGGGCTCCAGTCTAGTCAATGAGAGACACAGGCATGTAACAGTTATTACATCACAGTTGCAGCGATGCTTCGCAGAAATGAGGAGGGGAGAGTACGGGCCCACGACACTCAGAACCTGACGTTGTCTTGGGGTGCTGGTCTTGTGGAAGCAGTTTGTAAGCTGAAACTTGACAGGGGGCGGAACTGAGCCAGACTGATGGTCCTCAGGCTTGGCCGCACATTAGAATGACCTGAAGGACTTGTTAAAAATATTGCCGGGCACCCTCCCCGGAGTTTCTGATTCAGCAGGCCTGGAACAGGTCTAAGAATTTACATTCCTAACAAGTTTTCAGGTGACACTGATGCTGCTGGTCCAAGGACCACACTTTGGGAACCACCAAACCGGGCCGAGGACGGGAAGGAGAGGGCTTCCAGGTGCACATGCAAAGGCCCTGGGGCTAGTATGAGCCTGGCAGTTTTCCAGCACAGAATAAAGGGGCAGAGCGGCAAGAGCAAAGTAAGGGAGTCTGTGGGAGAAGATGCATTGGAGGGGACAGCAGGGTCTGGACCAGGCGAGTTGGAAAGTTCAGTTTATCTGAATTGGATGGGGAGCCTGGGGAGGGAGTAAGCAGGAAAGTGTCAGCATCCCATTTGTCTACTGAAACACTCTCTGGCTGCACAGGGGAAATGGGATGATGGGGGCATGGCTGCGCAGACCTGTCTGAGAGTGTCTGAGTCCAGGCGCCCACTTTCTGGAAAGCCTGCCTAATTAATTTGGGTCTACTCTTCAATCCCTGAAACCCAATTTCTTACCTGAGAAGTCACATGTTCATAGTGACATTATCAGTTCCTCAGGGGCAGGGCTATGTGTGTCCTATCCACCTTGGATAGCCCACCTACAGCCCTCTGGTTGGATATACAGCCAATCCCTTATGTTATCTGGTTCTGAACACATGACAGTTCCCTAGCTAGGGTCACATCTGTTACCTAATTTGATTTTCCAGATACCCTGAGCAAAAGGTGGAGTTGTACCCATTTACAGATGAGGAAAACTGAGGTTCGGAAAGGGCAGGAGGTAATCCAAAACTCACTCAGCTGGGCTGGAGGAAAGGCAAAATTCTTACCCAGGCCCAGGATGGCCCCTGGTGAGCAGACATAAGACCCTGTGATGCCTCTATCTAGAATCGACAGCCAATTAATTTTCCTTTATGCTGTCAGTGGCCTTCCCCAAGGTGACAAAGCCAGTCCCCAGAAATATTCAGATACTGATGAAATTGTCATTTTTTGGAAATCCAAAATGGTCAAGTATCAGCAGTTTCCTTTATTTCAGCCTAAAACAAAGTATGGGCAGAAAAGGTTGCATTTCTAGAAAATTCTGCCACCGCCTTTGGAGGAGGAGCTGTGACAAAGTCTAAATTGTCTCTGAAAGCAGCTTCCCACACACACGGCAGCTGATGAGGGGGCTGTACAGGGATGCAGCATCTTAGAATCAGTCTATAATGCAATCAATTTTGTATATCCCTGGTGAAACAGCAACATTTATTTAACGTCTTTTATAGAGCAGCTGAGTTTTATCACAAATCACATTCCATTTCTATTCAGCTGGGACTCCTTGAAGGCTAAAATGCACTTACTTTTCTCGGAGGAAATTTACCAATTCCTCAATAAAGACCCATTTGCCTCTGTATGTAAAATTGACACATTTATTGAATATTAAACATTTAAGGGTTTTTTTCCCTCAGCTCCCCACCCTACTCCCCCCACCCCTGCCCACACATTTTTGGACTTTTCAACAAAGCTGCTCAGTCATTAGGGAGACTTTTTCAGTGGCGAGAAATGCACGTTTTCATGCAGAAATGGCCAACATTTAAATTCGAGACTTTCTTATCACTGAGAAATGGTCAGGTTATGGCATAAATTTATAAAGTGAAATTCACTGCCTCGGAGCAGCCTCTTTAAGCCTCATGCTTTTCCTATCTCTTTGTGGCGGCCTCAGCTGTCTTGGTCACACAGTGACACCGTCTCGGGTTCACGACAAAAGTTTTTTGTCCCCACTTGTAACATTTACAGAAGGCAGGGGCGGCCTCTCCGACAATAAATTGTGCTAATTAGCATGAGGGCCTATTAATAAAGCGCGTTTTCTTTCATCCATGTTCCTGAATGGTCGGGGACATCAATTAAAGTGTGCACTGGGGACAATGTCTTTTCACTGCTGGCAGCAATGTTTTTGTTTTAAAAAAAACAAGTGGGGGGCTGGGCAGCATATGAACATGTTTTTGTGTCCTTCACATGAGAGAGGGCTGAACTGTTGAACTTAGGTCTCACATGTCGGTTGGGCCCAGGTTTCCTAACCCGTTCTAAATCAGAGCAGTGGCAGACAGGGATGGGGCTGTGCTTTTATCTTCAGGGGAATCGCTGAGTTTGAGGGGTATCTTCATAATTCCAGTCCTCACTTCCTTCTCCCACCCTTTACAACCTTTGTGATGTCAAGCAAATGAGTTTACCTCTCTGAGCCTCCGGCAGGGTGAAATGGAATAATCCATGGAAAGTTCCAGAATTAACCTCAAACTGCATTACTGTTTTTCTGGGGGCTTTTTTATTTTAATTCAGTGTCAGATGGGACAGGCAAAGGTAATTGTGCCTAGCCCCTTGTTGCAGGCTTTATTTCCCTCGCGCAATAAAGAGCCCACCAGTAGACCAGTTTACGCGTGGACACCTTTGGGGACGGGGGAGCTCGCTTCTGACCCTCAAGGCTGCCTTCCTGATGTTGACCTGAAACCTGTTTGCATGTAACTCTCTTTGCCCGCACAGCTCTGAGCTCCTCCCCCGTTCTTCAAGTATGAAAAGATTCTCCCTCCCGAGTCTTCTCCACTCCGGGCTGAACATCCCCAGCTCTGAACATCCCCCGCTCTCTGCAGATCTGGGTCTCTCAACCATGCATATTGTCAACATAATGGACCAAATAATCCTTTACAGTGGGGGCTGTCCTGTGCATTGTAAGGTGTTTAGCAAAATCCCTGGCTTCTACCCACTAGGTGCCAGTAGCATGTGACAAATTCAAAAGTATCTGTAGACATTGCCAAAATGTCCCTAACAGGCAAAATCACCCCCACTGGAGAATCACTTTTTACAGTTTGAGGTCCTCTGCAACCTGAGTTGCTTCAGCCACGTGTGCTGCCTCACTTGCGAGGATTCACATCCTTTCGTTGCTGCCCCTCCTAGCCTGCCAGCATCCTGCTGGGATCCTGAGAAACCAAAAGCAATTATCATGAGAGAAACCAAAATAAAATTGCCTATTTTTCTTTCTGTCTCCACAAAAAGCAGACACTCCCAGGACTGGAAGAGGCTGGGGCCTCCTCATTGGAATCTCCGTTTTGAGAACAGGGGTGATGAGGTCTGAGTTTGTCCCATAGCTTTTGTCTGAGCAGGTAGAGCTAAGTTCCCAGAGCAGTGGGCCAGTGCAGGTCTCTGACTGGGGCTGGCTCCAGGTTAGCATTCTGACTTGCCAGACTATCCGAGTGACTATACTTCTTTGAGCCTCAGTTTCCTCATCTGTATAATGGGGATGAAAATAGCAACTGTCTCAAATGGTCATCACAATTCAAAGAATCAGCCCATGCAAGGTGTCCAGCATATAGTTACCAACTGATAAATTATAGCTACTATTTTTGTGTTACTGTTATTGTTGTTGTTTGCAAATGAGAACTTGGCATCCAAGGAATGAGAGTAATTCACTCAGGGTCAGCCGGCAGGTCATTGTGAAAGCATTGGGTCGAGCAGCTTCTTTTTCTGGAAACCCCCTGGGGTTTTCGCAAAGGTCTCTGTGCATGCACAGGAAGAGATTCGAAGATGATCCATTTTATGTGATTCTCACCCCATTAGCAGCCCGTGGCTTTGCCAGAATACCCTCTTTTCACTTTCATTTTACAAACCAGCCAGGGTAATAAATCTTGCCCTGAAATCTCGGCAGCACATCTTGGCTGGAGTGTATGATAAATCTAACACGCTGCGGCCTCTCCGTGTGCGAGACCCCTGCACAGATCTGTCCTCTCTGTGGACAGCCCCGCGATCGGGCAGGATTATAATTTGCTCCCAGTTTGACAGGCCCGGCCCTCCGACTGGCTCGCCTTTGTTCCACAACTGCCTTGGCTCGAGGGTGGAAGGATGACTCTGTCCCCTCTCTTTACTCTTCACTGGGTTTTTTCCCTCGCAAAGCCACAGAGTTAGCTGCCCTTTCTCCACATCTAAAACAGCAACATGGCTGAAAACTAGGACTGAATTGATGGAGGTATCATTGGCGGGGAGGGGGAAAGGCCCCTAGAAACTCGGCATGAACCTGGGTTGTTTTCATGGGGAGTTTGGGTACCCTGCAGTTCTGCCACATGTGGACTGTGTCACCTCGGGGGACCCCACTTTGATCATTCAACAAATATTTCTTAAGCTCCTGCTATGTGGCTGGGTATACAGAGGCGAACACAATGGAGTCAGGGCTCATCGGGACATACATCTGTGAGATGGCCGCGTGGAGTGACTTCGGATTTCCTGTGCCTCTGAGAGAGCTCCGATGGGAAACGCAGAGGCCGTGGCAGCCCAGGGCCATTCCTGAAGAAGCGGCATCTTAGAGCTCATCCGAGAGTGGTGGGCATTTACAAGGCCCAGGAAAGGACGGTAGGGAGGGCAGTGGTCAGCGCAGGGCCAGGGGAGACTGAGAGGGAGGCTGAGCAAAGACCACCCAAAGGACAGACTAGACAGAACAGTAGTGGAACCCAGGAGATCGTGAGGGGCCACGGACTTCCCTCCTCATCACAGGGATCAGGGAGCCCAGCGAGGCCCCTGGGAGGCCAGCAAACAGCCCCCAAACATGTCCAGGACTTTGGAATGGATTCTCGTCCCAGTTCCACCCCTTTTGAACTGCTCAAATCACTTCTCTCCTTGGAGCCTCAGTTTCCTCATTTGTGAAATAAAAGTAATAACAATACCTGGGAGAGGTGTTTTAAAAATAAATTGAGAATGCATGTAAGATCTGTGGAACAGGGAGCCGTTTCTGGCCCTCAGTCATCACCCAAGAAATGATCAATTCTGCCTGGAAAGACTAACTTCACTACTTTGGACCTCAGCTTCCTAATCTGCAAAATGGGAGTAATAATTATCCTACCAGATTAAGCAAGCTAGAAGAGTGGCTGGCACCCAGTTTAGGCTTACAGGCATCAGCTGTCACCACTGTTACTACTATTTGTTACTGCCCTGTTCCCTGTGGCTCCGTGTACCGTGTGGTTGTCAGGGGGCCCGTAGTTCTGAGTCCATCACACTAGGCATGGTTAATCCTCCCCAACCATTCCCTTCCACCTCGTGCGTTCTGCCTTCCATACCCCTGCAGCCCAGGTAGAGTTCGGGCCCCCAGAGCTCCCTGGCCTGGCACAAGCCTACCGCCTGCTTGCCCAGCTCTGCCATTCAGTGTCCTTTGTCCCCTCAGACAGCAAGCTCGGGAATCCTCATTATCACTCACTGAGCCCGGCCTTTTCTGTGCCCAGCATCATCTCTGCACCTCACAGCAGACCCCAGGGTGGGTATCATCAGCCCCACTTAGCGGGTGGGGAAACCGAAGTGCAGAGGGACCAGCAGTGTTCTTGATCTTTCTGGTGTTCGCAGGCTGCTCTTCACTGCCGAGGCGTTCACTCCACTTCTTTCCCTTCTGCTGCTTCGAGGGAGGTCCAAATGTCCCGACTCTTCCAGCTCAGGATGTAAACAGACACTTTTAAAGGGAGGGAAACAAATCTTGCAGACCTTTGAGAATTGCTGCTCTCAGCCCCGGAGTCTGCAGACCTCCACCAAAGAAAGATTGACACATGACATTCAAGTCGTGGGCTATGAAATGATCCTTCAGCAGCCGCTATTCCTGCGAAAGAGAATCGGGCCTTCACAACAGGCCAAGGAGCAATTTCCCAGGATTAGTGTCAACATAGAAATGCAAACGGAAAGGTCCAAGGGGCCCCCAATTTGGAAAATGCTGCCTTTGGCTGGCCTGTTTCCTGTTGATATATTCCGGAACTTTCTTCATCCCTGTCTTACAGGACTTAGAACAAAGGGCTTGTTGAGGTCTGATGGGATTGAGGCCTCCTGGTCCACTCCTCCCTGGACTTGTCAGCTCTGCAGCTAAAGTGGCCCCGTGCATGGGTCCCAGAGGAAACGGTTCTCTGCCGGGACCCCGGGGGCTGCTGAAGTGAGAACGCCAGAGAGAGGGTGAGGCTCCTGCATGTTATTGAGGGAAGAAATACGGCCTAGAACCCTTTCTGTAAAAATAACCTCCCGGCTCCTCCTTTATGGGTGAGGGAAAGTGCTTAAAATGCTTAGAGGGAATAAACAGCTTTTAATGAAGTTACATTGCCACATAATGGGTATCATAAAATTGCCTTCATACTACAGGGTCCCAGGATGGCATTTATTATCGACTGCGCCGGAATAGTCTTTGCAGAGCTCCGGCAGCTGCAGAGAGAAGAATGCAAAAGTCTCCTTAAATTACCTGATTGAAATAACCGGCGGAATATTCCGCGGGGCGGCTGTGTGCCAGGGAAGCCGCCTTTGGGGTGGTCTGTCAGAGGCGGTTTGCGCATTCTGAAGAACACAGGAGTTTCATTGCAGCAAAACAGATGTTCATCTTGTTTCTCCATCGGCTGTTTGATGAGAAATTTATTGCTCTTCCGCTGGGCAGGAGCCCCTCTCGGCTGTGGAGTCTATTAGGCAAGCCATCAGCTGGCGGGAAGCCAAGGTGAGGCTGTTTTGATGAAACCCATGAAAAGCCTTGGCTTGGAGGCGCCGGTAATAATGCACTGGCTAGACTCTCCTGATTGGGCGATTGATTGGCCTGATTTGATTTATTGATCAATACCCTCAAATTTGGCGTCTGAGAAGCTGCACTAATCTTTAACTGTTGTGAACATCTCTACCTGCTGGAGAATTAGACCCTGATAAGGAATGTATGAAAGGAATCGGGGCTTATCTTAATCACACACCGGGCCCTAGCACTGCCCGCGCCAGCGAGGGCCCCCGTGCACCGCGCCCCATCGCCAGGCAGGCCGGCGCAGATCTATAAATTGATGGAATTCAAAGCCTCCAGCATCGATTACCGTTATAACAAACAGTGGTGCACAGAATGTCTGATTATTTTTAGACAAAGATTCTGTTCTCTCAGCAGCAATTTTGCTGAGGCTGTCACTGTGTCAGATGTCTACTGTTGATTGCAATTAGATGCAATACAAAAAAAAAATTAAACTATCTGTATCCTTAGTCTTATTTGCAGTTATTAAATCTCTCTCTTTGTTTGCCGTTTCCTCATGATATCTACAGCTGGATGAAATATTTGGTTGGCAGGAGAAATCCTTGTAATTTAGCAGGGGCGCCGTGGCCCACTGGCTCGTTGGATTAGCTCTGATGGGGTGCACAGAACCTTAGGGGGAGGAGCGTGAATTGGGAGGGTATCTGTTTAAAAGTGTGCAGGGTGTCGGCCTGATGCAAAAATGTTTCAGGGCAGGAGTGGGAGGGATGAAAACCAATCTCCAAGGCCCTCCAGAGGGCCTGCTTTCCTTCTCCCTGCTTCCTTTCACAGTGGGTGGGACCTAGCCAGGGTGTGCCCCCCCGTCATCAGGTGAGGGAAGTTATCCAAGCAGCTGAGCTCAAAGATTGGTGCCCCTTGAAATAATTAATTCCTCTAAACACAGACCGCACTTGGGACCCTTTTTGTACTCAATCATACCTGAGGAGCAGGCTCCAGGTAATTGTGGCGCTAAACAAATTAAGCATTCCCTTTTACACGTGGCCCGGCGGCCAGCATCCTGGCGTTGGGTGCCCGCATCCATCATCTTGGCGCTCCCCAGTTGATCTCTCGTCTCGGAGCCATTAGCCCCAGTGTCCTTGATGGTGGAACAGCTGTAAACACGAGACCGTTGGTGGGGTGGCCAAGACTGACCATTCATTACTCGCTGGGACAGAGATGAAGGCTCCCAGCTCCCAGAAGCCAGCTCCTCTTGGAATCTGCAACTGCTGGATAATTTTAGAGTGTTTATAATGGAGGATGGAGGAGGAGGAGGTGGCAGCTTTGACTTTGGGGTCAGCCGAGGTCCTCCTGCTGGAACCAGAAGGCTGGCCTTGGTCCCCACGGCAAGAGTGGGCAAAGACCGTGGCCCATGATCCCACCCAGGCAGACATCAAATGCCCCTTCAAGGACACTCCAGGGGAGCTGGTGAGGAAGACTCTAAGCTCCCTGAGGGCAAGGAAGGGTCAGTCTCACTCAGTAATGGTCAGAATAACACCTGCCACACACTCATCCCACTGCTCCAGATCCTGTGCCGAGTACTTCCAAATGTCCCTTCCGTCCTCAACCGCCTGGTTACCTTGGGAGGTTCATTATAATTCCTGCTCATCAGATGCAGAAACCGAGGCTGACAGGCATTGAGTGTCTTGCCCAAGGTCACATGGCTAAGAAGTGGTGCAGCTGGGAGTTAAGTTCAGGTTGTTTTCTGGAGTCTGGACTCTTAATCTCAATGGAGAATGCTCAATAAGTATCTGCTGAATGAATGAGTGAGGCATACACCTCCAGTGGGGACCCAGCTGGGCTCCTGGGTGGCCAAAGCTGGCAGTGCCAGGCCATCTCTGCAGGGGAGGAAGAGAAACCAGAAAGAAAAAAATTTCAATGACCTCCATGGACAGGCCTCCAGGACTGCTGAAGACAGCTCCTGCTTTGTCTTCACGGGCATGGAGCTGTGCCCAGGCTCCAGTTCCCTCAGAGGAAACAGTTTGAGGTCACCAGGAAGCTTCCATGCAAGGAAGTCTCAGGGTTGAGGCATCTGGCCACAGGAGGAAGCAAAAATGGGGTCTCAAGGCAGGGTGATCTCATTGGTTACCAGCCTGGGAGCGAGACAGCCTTGGCATGGGATAATGCAGTGGTTAAGGCTTCAGACACTGAAGACGTGTGCCCTGGGGTCACCACATTCTTAGCTCTGTGTGTCCTTGGGCAAGCAGTTGATCCTCTCTGGGCCTCACTTTCCCAGTCTGCAGACAGGACTAGTAACAACACCTTTCCCTCAAGGTGACTGTGAGGTGATATGTGTCCGCCCACACACAGTGCCAGGCACATGCTGTTTGGTGGCTGCATTGTTGGTCCAGGGCACTCAGGCACACCCAGCGCCCCTGCCCACATTTGGCCTCCCAAGCTCATGTAGCTCAAGGAGAGTTTCAGGCCAGGGAAGGAGGTGTCGAGTGACTTCTCTGACATCACAGAGCAAGTCCTTGGCACATTTGGCATCTTCCTTGTCACCCTCTTCTGGACACCCTCCAATTGTGTGTGTCCCTCCTCTTTTTCCCTTTCACATCCTGACCCTCTGCTAACAAAGTGTGGCTGGCAGTCAAGGCGTGACTGTGGGGAGAGGCAGTCCGTCTTGTGGTTGGTGGGAGCGACAATCAATGCCGTGCCATTGGAGGGCCCACAGGCAGTATATATCCCATTTACAAATGCGCCTACCCTGGAACCCGGCCTTCTTCATCTATGAACTTGTCCTTGAGAGGCATGTCTCGGTGCACTGGTCCAGAATCAGTATTGTAATAGCAAAGCCTGGAAATAACCTAAGTGTCCATTAGTTAGGGATTGGAAACAACTTAAGTGTCCATGAATAAGGGATCAGATACACAAAATAAGGTACCTCCATGCAAAAGAGTACTCTGCAGCTGTAACAAGAAGCCAGATGCTCTTTATGTACTCATAAAAGGAGTAGGTGAGATAAATTTCGTGAAACTGGCAGGTTGCAGAACATGGTATGTGGCGTGCTGTATCTGAGTAAAACAAGAGAAAGATTATGCTTATGCATTTGCCTGAATATGAGTGAAGTATCTTTGAAAGGATACAGAATAATGGTGAACAAGCACCTCCAGGAAAAAAAAGACATTTTAATGTTAAGTCTTTCTGTGCTGTTGTAGTTTCCATCATATACCTATATCACTTTAGCAGTGTAAAAACTTTGGCCATTAAAATAACTGGTATAATAGAAGAACCTGGATTCTTGGAATCAGACTTGAGAGCAAATATTGGCTTTGTTACTTAGCAGCTGCTGACTTTAGATAAGGAATAAGAACGTGCCACGCCTCAGTTTTCTTGTCTGTAAAGTGGTGACTTTCTGGGTGGTGATGGTATCAGTGAGATCATGCATGCGGAACAGTAGCAGGTGTGGTTAAGCTGAAAGGAGGGCAGTGCTGACAACAGCACTGGGCCCAGAGCCCTCTGTGAGGCACCTGGCTTGATTCTTCACCTGGATTTTTTTTTAACCAGATTTCAGAGCAATGAGTTGGTTCTCCAACCTTCTGCAGAGGGACAAAGGAAGGCTTTTGCCGTGGGTTTCTATTATTATTATTATTATTATTATTATTATTATTATTATTAACTGGATTTAAACCTCTGGTGGATTTTAATCCATGACGGTTACTTTTTGATGCTCAGATCATCCCACCTCTCGCCCGCGGGAGTCCCCTCAAATCAGCTGGTGGGGCCTGGACAGTTCCCTCACCTGCTGTGAGGGGAACGCAGTCCATTTCCAACAAGTTTCCTGGAGGCAGGCAGGCAGGACAGGTGTTGGGACTGTGGAGTTGGGTACAGGCAGACCCAGATTCAGTGTCTGGTTCTGCCCATTTGTGGCACTGCCCCGAGCCTCTTAAAGCCTCAGCTTATGCATCTGTAAAACAGGGTTAATAACAGTGGCAACGTGCAGTGAATAATGACAAATGACGTAACATGTGTAAAACCTTGAGCTCCTGGCTTTGCACACAGTGAGTGATTAATAAAGAAGACAACCTGCAGGAGCGTCTGCGCAGTGCCTAGTCTGTGGGGAGGGCTCCTCAGATACATGTTCCTTTCATCCCTCTTCTATGGAAGGTTTCAAAGTGTCTTCAGACCCTCCCAGCCCTCCAAGCTGGGGTGGGTTTCTCAAGGGGCACATTCGAAGCTCTCTCCAATGTCACACTTTCTGATCAACCTTTTTGTACTGAAACCGCTGGCCAGAGGAAGAGAATGAATTATTTTTAGAAGTTGTTGTCCCAACCCCTAAGACTGCCTACTGTTTCCAGGGCTGAGCTCCAGGGAAGGCCGATGCCTCTGAAAGCCATTGCCAGGCCTCCTCGCAAGGCCCAGGTGACCCCCAGGCCCTTACCCAAACTCCCCTTGGCCACATCACCTCCACCTCCCATAACAAAGCTGC
Organism: Tonatia bakeri; assembly: GCA_004024845.1. Taxonomy (NCBI): domain Eukaryota; kingdom Metazoa; phylum Chordata; class Mammalia; order Chiroptera; family Phyllostomidae; genus Tonatia; species Tonatia bakeri. The sequence continues at coordinate 53,390 of PVIA01006470.1, forward strand.
CTTCTGGCTCAGGTCGCTGGCGGATGTGGCTGCTGGTCACCCCACAACCCAAAAGCCATCGATTAGATATTTTTACTGAACCACTCTGTCTTTAAACTTGGCCTTTCTGTCTCATTTTCTTAATGTCCCTCAAGGACAGATTTTCAAAACCTTAAGTGGGCCAGCCAGATTATGACACAGCCATTAAAATCAGTGACAACTGAGCATCAGGAGGTGCTCAGGAATGCTTTGCAAATATGTCTGTGTGTGTTTGAGCCCACCTTTTATCTTGTTCCTTCGGCAAGTATTTATTGAGAGCTCCTACTGTGTGCACTTTACTGAATAGATGCTCAACCTCAATAAATAGGTTACTAACATGAAGAACCCACAACACCAGAAATAAAGGACAGGTGAGGAACAGCGGGCGAGCAAGAGGATTGTGGTGCATCAGGGAGAAGCAGTGGGAGGGAGGACCAGCTCTTTCCCTTCTGCTCAAGGGGGCCAGCACTGCATGCACCAGGTGCTATCACAAGCCTAAGACACAATAGTGAACAAGACATACACAGATCCTGCTATCAAAGTCGAGCAGGGGAGACAGCAAGAAGCAAGCAAGCACAGGTGTATCAGGATGCGCTGGGCCACCAGGGGCCAAGAGAGAATAAGAACAGGCTCCCATTTAGGTCTCATGGTCAGAGAAGGCCCGAAGGACAAGGAACAGGAAAATCTAGGGAAAGAGGGTCCAGGCAAGGGGAACAGCATGTGCAAGGCCCCAAGGTAATCAAATGCTTGACTGGTGAAAATCGGAGTGACTGGAACACAGAAAGCAGGAGGCGTGATCACCGGCAGAGAGGGGGCAAGGCCAGATCACACCCAGCTCACTGGCTGTGGGCAGAATTTGGGACATTAGCATCCAGAGTGATGGGAAGTCACTGAAGAGTTTTTGGCCTGGGAGTGATGGTGTCTGGTTCACATTAGTGCAGGCCCCCGTGGGTGCTGTGTTGGGAGGTAGGAGCATCAGGAAGATGCATGCCTGGCTGCTGCACCAGTCCAGGCAAGCAATAATGGGGCTTGATGCAGTGGAGATGGCACGATGGAGGCAGATTCCAGAGTATTTTGGACACAAGAAAAAGAGCTGGACCTCCCTCCCCCAACTTTCCCCCTCCCTCCCCCCAGAACAATCATTCAGATAAGTGTACAAATCCCAAGGGTACAGCTTGTCAAATTGCCACAGCTGAACATACCTGTGAATCAGCACTGAGATCAAGAAATGAACTGTTCCCAGCCACCCAGAGGTGTCCCTTGTACCCCTTCTGGTGCCCCTCAAAATACAGCCGCTCTCCTGACTTCTGACTGCATTGATTCGTTTCCTGGTTTTGTACCTATGTAAATGAAATCGTTGAATGTGTACTCCTTTTGCATCTGGCTTCTTTAGTTCCACGTTACATTGGTAAGATTTATCAATATTGTGTGTTGTCGTAGTTCATTCATGCTCGTGGCTGTACTGCAGTGTGCCACTGGGTGAATATGCCGCAAATTTATTTATTCATTCTATTGTTAATGTACATTTGGGTTGTTTCCAGTTTGAGGCTATTATGAATAGTGCTTCTAAGAACATTCCAGATCAGTGCTTCTCACACTTTAATGTACTTATGAATCACTGGGAGATCTCGTTAGAATACAGACCCCAGTGGAGTAGATCTGGGTGAGTCCTCTCAGCTCTTACATGTCTCCCGAGTCCTCAGGGGAAGCTGATGCCGCTAGCCCACCACCGTGCTTTGCACGGTGAGCTCTGTTTGGTGGACACGCTCTCTGGGACAGGCACCGGAGTCGAATTGCTGGGTCATACAGTGCATGTGTCAGCACGTTTTCACTTTAGTTGGCGAGTAGTTTTCCCAAATACCATTTGACACCCCCACCAGCGGCGTATGCAAGTTCCAGTCGCCCCGCATCCTCATCGGCACTTGATGTCATCTCTTTCACTGTAGCCATTCTGACGGGTGTGTAGAAGCACCATGTTGGGGTTCAAATTTGCATTTCCCTGGTGATGGTGAGGTTGAGCATCTTCTTGCGCACTCATGCTATTAGGATCTCCTCTTCGAAGGGGCACTGGTTGAAGTCTCTCACCCATTTTTCTATTAGGTAGTCTCTTTTTTTTTAATGGAGTTTTAGGCATTTTTTTTTATTCTGGACACAATCTTTTTTAGGTAAATGCACATACCTTCTCCCACTCTGTGGCCTAGCCTTTGCATTCTTATTTCATCTGTTCTTTTTAATTCAACAATCACTGCTTAGGACTTATGAGGGGTGAGGACAGAGTCCTGTTTTGCCCATCACATCTAACTCAGAGGCTGTCACCAGAAGGATCATCCTCAGCTTCCTGCTAACTGACGCAGTCACCCTCATCACCGACCTTCAGAAGAGAGGCCTCTCCCCACATTAATGGTGGGCACTGCTCCACCTACACCCACCCCTTCCTCACAACCCAAGCTGCTCAAACCACGGCATCCCCTTAATCCTGACACCCCTTTGACATCTTTCCACCTCAAATGGTTTCTGACTACCTGGTTAGTTCATCTTTCCTGGACTTCCAGAGGAGTGCCCAGCATTATTAGCAGCTCCACAGACGCCTTGTCCATCCCAGAGACACACCTCTGAGCATGGTTGGTCCCAGGCCTGCAGCCTGGAGGAGCGAAGGCAGAAGGGAGGCGAACAGGCTGCCTGTGTTCGTGTGCGCCTGATCGACTTCTCCGTCTGCTTAAGAACCTCCACCCTTGCACTCACTGCACCCCCACGGTGTGTGTTGTGGGAGAATGCACAGTGGAATCTTCCAGAAGCTACACGATGTGGGATGATGCCGTCACTGTGATGGCTGATGGAATATGTGTGTGTGTGTTCTTGTGCTTTAAAAGTTTTCTCGGGTTTAATTTTGAACACAGTAAATATTGATTGATAATATCTATGCAAACAAAGCTCTTTGGGGTCCTCAGTCATTTTTAAGTGTATCCAAGGGTCCTGAGACAACAAGAGTGCGTGCTGTGTTAAATGAAAAAACTGAATGAGCGTGTGAAGGAAGGAACGAGTCAGTGAATGAGTGAATGAGTGAATGGCGTGTGTGCGAAGGAGTTTGAACCTTGCTCATCTTTAAGGGACGGCGGTTGGAGGCCAGCATTCTTCCACCCATGGAGAGAATAGATTGGAGGAAGATGGCAGGGATAAAGGGGGCGAGGGGTGGTGAGGGATGACCCAGGTCCCTGACACAGCCACCAACTGACTGTTCCAAGGCGCTTTCTACAGCAGAACAATTTGAAATAATTAGAACCTCACAAAATGTCTTTAAACACGCTGGTAATGGGCATAAGAAAACACTTGTAAAGGGTAATCAGTTATTAGCAGCTGATCAATTATCTTCATGGATAGCTGTTGGGTGAGGAGGGAGAAAAGAAGCAATAATAAGCCCCTTGATTAACTAATTTGAATATCTTTGGAGAACAAATTCTGAAATTTCTTTCTATTTTCTCTCCCCACTATTGTAACACCATGCAGCACATCTGCCGAGAAAAGGAGGGATGGAAATGGTAATGAGTGTTATGTTGTGCGCTGACTCCTCATTTGGGACCCTGGCAGGAAGGAACTGGAGGTGTGGGGGTCACCAGCCAGCCAGCCTGGTGCAAGGTAGTCACATCTGCCCTCCACTATAGGCTGTTTGACAGCAGAGGGGCGGGGAGGTGGGTACTGGGAAACAGCACGGATCCTCCTGAAGACCTTCCAGGGCCAGCCGGGCTGGGGCAGTGCAGTGGGGAGCAGACAGCAAGAGAGACCTACATTCTGGTTCCTTGCACTCTACCCTAGCCTCTGCGGGAGCCGGGTTATAAAAGGTGGGTGTGATGAATCTGGACTGTTAGGACCCTCTCGTCTCCAGGGGTCTCTGATCCCACAGGGCAGTGTGGATGTGTTGTACCAGCAGCCACCTAGCCGAAATCCCCTTGTGGTTAAATCGAGGCTCTGCCTGGAATCCAGCTGTGCCCCCTCAGCTGTGTGACCTTGGGCAAATGACTTAACCTCTCTGTGCTTCCCTATGCACCTCTGTGTAAGGGAAACTGTAACAGTGCCCACCTCAGAGGGTTGCTTTAGCTCAAGGCCATGTACATCAAAAGCACACTGTCAATGGAAGCCAATATTGTTTTATTCCCTCCATCCTATGTGATTAACAGGGTAGAACAGGATCTGCAAACTGGCAGCCCAACGTCCAAAGCCCCCAGTAAATCTGTCTGGTTTGGCTATGTTGTTGATTTTTTCCCTAAATTTGTTGCCTCCAATTAAAAATTGAGAGATTTTCAAATTAAAAATCTGGATTTCAAATTTGGACTTTTCTGTAAAATCAGACCCCCCGACCCCACTGGTCCCACAAGCCTCTGGGGCACCAATCAGCTAGAGCTGAGTATCACTGTCCCCTTTCAAGAGGACACTCATCTCCTATTCTCCATGCCGCACCCTTGATATCACCTGCTAGGCCCTGGCTCTCACCTGTCAGCACTGTGAGGTCCGCAGGGAACATGGCAGCCTGGACCCCTGTTGTGAGCACTTAAGGTGCATTTGAGTGAAGGTGCATCCAGGTGACAGTTCAACCTAATGCGGCGGGTCACCTCTGGTCCTGCCCGGGAGAGATCTGCAGACTCCAGCCTTGGCTGTGTCTACTGTTTGGGTCCCCTTCCCTGTGTCCCCCCAGCTCCTGAAGAAAGTTCTGTTTCTGCCTGTCCCCCTACTCTCCTCCCCACTCTGTCCTCCCCTCCTGAGCCCTCCCCAGATGGTCTGCAGGCCCACACACACGGGGGTGGGAGTGCCTCCCTGAGAAGCCTGTCTGAGGCCCACGTTCCAGCCACGTACCAGCCTGTGGCCGGTGCCCATGACCGCTGGTCCAATTCATCTCTTTCAGGCAAGACCTTCTTTGTATTTAGTTTGAAGCCGTTCAAAAAAACCCCCCACAAAACTGTCTGAAACCACCTTTAAAATTCCTGCCTCCTTCTCCCACCCAACAACTTTTTCCCCTCCCCTGACTGTTCCATTGCTTAAAAATGGCTTAACCAATTTGGGTTATTTTTAGAAAAATGCCTGGCATGTTGGCTGACAACCTGTATTCTAAGTTTCAACCTGATACAGAAAAGACAGAGTTTATAAACCCCTAGGGGGAAAAAAAGAGAAAGGGAAAAAAACACAAAATGCTGCTTCAGAATAGAAATCATCTGAAACTGACCCCATGGTTCCCGGCCAGCAGAGCGTCAGGTGACACAAGGGACAGGCCCCAGCCACCAGCTCATGGTTTCAAGGGCACAGGATGAAGTTTGCTCTTCTGAGCCTTCACCAGCATCTCTGGGAGAACTGAAGCCAGTATCCCATGGCCTGTAGGACAAGGGACCGGACAGGACACTGGCCTGAACTCTGGTTCCTCCACTCCCTGTGTCCTTGAGCCAGAAGTGCCTTCTCTGAGCCCTCAGTTTTGCCATCTGTGACATGGGGGTGCTGGGAACCACTCCAGGTAAAATGCTGACCATGGAGCCTGAGGCCCAGGGACACCCAGCGATGTGTCCATGAAAGTCTCTTAGTATAATGACGGTCCAACGGAAGGACCGAAGGCTCTGAAGAGAGCGCTGGTGTGAGCTGTGTGGATTATAAGTGGCAGCTGAGCAGAGTTTTCCATACCTCCCATGTCTTTTGAGATTTTTAAAACAGCTTTATTGAGGTACAGCTCACGTGTGATAAAGTCTGCTTAATAAGCACATGTACAATTCCCGGTTTTCAGTGTTTACAGAGTTGTGTGCCGTCACACAGTCTAACGGGAGAACATTGTCATCACCGGGAAAGGTCTTGTGTGCCCATTTACAGCTGCGGCCTGGTTCCACTCGCAGCCCCAGGACACCACGAATCTCCGTGCGTCTGTGGATTTCCCGGTCGTCTGGTGTAAATGGGATGATACTCTATATACTCTTTCATGTCGGCTTCTTTCACGTGGTAGTATGTTTCCAAGGCTCATCCATGTTGTAACAGGTCTGAGTGTTCTTGTTCTTCTTTTATTGCTAAGTAATATTACATGATTAGACAGGCCACATTTTGTTTCTTCATCAGTCGATGGGCATTTGGGCATTTCCACTGCTTGGCTGTTGTGAATAGTGCTGCTATGAACACACATGTACAGCCCCTTGTATGACTATGTATCTTCAGTTCTCTCGGGTAGAGGAGGGCATTGCTAGGTCATATGGCAAATTTATGTTTAACTTTTTAAGTAACTGCCAAATTGTCTTCCAAAGTAACGGTGCCATTTTACTTTCCCACCGGCAGAGGGTGGGTGCTCCAGGTGCTCCCCATCCTCCCCAGCACTTGGTCATGTCTTCTGAGACTTGTGCATGTGTTTTTGGCCCCTGGTTTCAATCAGGGTTTAGTCTGGGAATTCTGGGCACTGCTGGGGCTTGAAGAGATGAGTGGCAGGTGGGGGGCATGGGACACAGGGTAGAAATCCTCAGGTTGTAGGTGTGGTAAAGCAGTGCTGCCCCATAGAAGTGTGTGTGGTGATGCAAATGATGTGTACAGGAACTGTCCGGTATGGCAGCCGCTAGCCTCCGAGGTCATTAAGCACATTGCAGTATGGCCTGTGAGACTGAGGAACTAGATTTGTAATTGTATTTCATTTAAATTAACTTAGATGTATTACATTTAAATAAGCACACAAGGCAAGCATTTACCATATTGTACAGTGCAGTTCTAGAGGTTCCAGATCACTGTTCATTATGTTCCAAGTCCTGGGTGAATCTTTCTGAGGGTTGACCAGAACTCATCTTGCTTCATCCAGCTGGGGTAGATGCGGGGCACGGGGCTACGGGTCTGCATGTGTCCCGGAATATTGTGTCTGGTAGCACATGTGCCTCAGGATGGAGAGGGCAGTGCCGTAATTCTGGGGATTTAGGTCAGGATATGCTATGGCCTAGAACAGGTGACCCATCCTGTGTGAGCTTCTGTTTCCTCATCTGAAAAGTGGATTAGAAACATCACTTTCAAAGGATTGTTGTGAGGCCCAGAGGAGAACGACTGTGAATCCCTTAGCACCCAGTTTGTCACTTAGTACTTGCAGAAGAGTATCAACGTCTGTCACTATCTTTATTGCTGTCATTCTGCCTGGTCCCCAGAACTGTATAAATGCCAGGTAACCCCAACAACATGGGCAGCGACCTTGTCTACTGCTCCACTGCTGGATCTCCAGCGCCTGGCACATAGTAGGCACTCAAATAAATGCTTGTCAGATGGACGGACGGATGGATGGATGGATGGATGATTACTTAATGTGCTTGCCCTCCCCCCTTTTAACAGAGGAAGGTCAAGGGCACAGGGAGTAGTTCCCCTGCTGGATCAGATGTGTTAGCCCTAAGAGGGTGCACAAGGATCCCCAGCCCCTGCCTTGACACCCACCAGAGTGGGGGCTACTTTATTTCCTTGGTGCCATGAGGTTTTGCATTCTGAGAACTCCGGAATATAAAACAGCAATCAAGGGCAGGAGGAAGTGATCGGATGTGGCTCCCGGTTTGTGGCAAGATAATTAGGCGTTTGATTGGCATCCTCTCTCAAGGACAGCCTCCTGCAGCAGGACCAGGGTTGCCTTCCTGCCTGATGCGTGAGGGTGGGAGTGGGGCTCTGGAGGTGGGGCAGAGCGCTGAGGTGGGGACAACTGCAGGGGGTGCAGGTTTGGGACACAAGTTGGCCAGTCCATCTTTTATTTGTTCCTTTACTCATGCATTTATTCATTCAGCAAGTAATGAGCACTCGCTGTGTGTCCAGCATTGAAGATAGGTACGTCAGTGACCCAGACAAAGTCTCTGTCCCTCTGCAGCTGACATTGGAGGGGGCAGGCAGTGGAACTTGAGGTAAACAAATAGAAATGTAACCAAGTAAACATGATGACGACAGTGCCGTGGAGGAGAGACGAGCAGAGAGAGTGACAGGAGTGGTAGGGAAAGGTGCTTGTTGTTTTAGAAGGATGTTACAATGGGCCTCTGAGAAATCGACATGACAGGAGTCAAGACCCAGAGGAGAAAAGGGGCAAATCCATGCGGAATGGGGGGAGGGAGCAGGGGACGGAAGAGGGAGTTGCCAGTGCAAAGGTCTGCGGAAGGAATGTCCTTGCTTAATGTGTTCAGGAGCCAGCAAGGATCCCGTGCGGCTGGAGGAGAGTGAGTGAGGGAAGAGTAGAAGGAAGTGAGGCCAGAGATAAGTCACGTGGAGCTTTGATGTCCTGGTGAGCGCTTTGGCCTTGACGCTGAGTCAGGTGGGGATCATTGAGGGCTTTGAGCAGAGGATGGACAGGATGTGACTTAGGTTTAACAAGATCCCTCCAGCTGCTTCATGGGGAAGGGACTGTAGAAAGGTGAGGGAAGCACTAGGGAACCCGATGAAGAGGCTCCTGTGGTTACCCAGACGAGTGATGACAGTGGTCTGGCCCAGGGTGGCCGTACTAGAAAGGATGAAAAATGGTTGGACTGAGCTAACAGGATGTGCTGATGAGAGCAGTGTCCCCACTACAGTTTGGGGTCTCAGAACTGGTGGTGGCCACAGCCCAAGCACCAGACTTGGACCCAGAGCACCCTGCCCTTCCAGACACCTCTTGCAGCCTGGGCCTCCTGCCAGCCATGAGTCTCTCATCCTGCCCACACTGCTGAGAGGGAGGGGTCGCCATGACTCCATTTAACAGTGGTGAATCCTAGATGCAGAGAGGCCAAGGGTCTGCCCAAGCTCACGGAGCCAGTGAGTGAGAGCCTCAAGCCTCCAACCTGCTCTTTCTGCCAAATGTCAGCTCTTGGCCTGCCTCCAACTAAAAGCAAGTTGCCGCCTGGATTTTCTGGAAGCCTGAGCTGGGGGAGCTTCTAGCAGAGCCTGAAGGACCACAGCCTTAATAGTCCGTTTGCTCTGTGTGACCAAACCCTTTATGTGGGCAGGACCTGAGTCTGGCTTGTTCTGGCAACATTGTGGGCACTTAAATAGTAACAGAGTGAATGAATGAGTGGGTGGATAGATGGATGGACAGACAGATAGACTGACTGGGCCCAATCATGCCCCTGCTTTTCAGGCCACATGAGTCCTTGTTGAGGACAGCCAGATCCAGGGAAGGATGCCCCATTAGTATCTGGAGGAAAGAACCCAGAAAGACATAGGGTCACACCCCCATGTAACTTTCCAGCTGTGTGACCTGGGTGAGTGGCCTTGTCTCTGCAAGTCCCGTGTGTAAAATGGTACCTACATCATAGGACCATTCATTTGCTTCCTCAATAGACATTCTAAGTAGAGAATCCACTGCAAGCCAAGTATTATTGGGAGAATTAAATGAACTTTTGTGTGCTAGTTAGCACGGACAGAGTATATATAATAAGCTCTATGGGACAGTTATTATATAAAATTCACTAAGAAGTTGTTGGCAGTCTCACCCACACACCCAGGCCTCAAGGTCGGGCTCTTTGACCTGAGTGTGAACTATCACCCTGGCCCAGCTGATGGAATGTAGAAAGCCAGCCTGGCTGGAAACTCTTTCTCGTAGACACCACCCCTGGCCCCGGCCTCAGATAATTGGCCCAATACATCTTGGCATCTGAAATTTACATACGGTGCAGGGAGTGATGGATGGCTCTGGCAACCCGGGCTGTCTCTCAGCACGGCTCAGTTATCCATCTCAGTGGGCTGCGGAACCATCCGTCTTGTCTTGTCCCCTTGCTCGTGGCAGGCCAGCATGTGCCCTCCACCCCAGGTCATCCCCACCCGCCCCCTCCAAGAGCCAGCCTCTGAGGCCCGTTTGAAGGCAACGCTTGCGCAGTGCCCCACAGTGTCCCCTGAAAACCCTCCTCCTTGGTGTTTGCCTGGGATTCTGATGGCAGAGCCCCAAATGGCTCCATGGACCTGAGACACGCAATAGGACATTTGGTGCCCCGAAGGGGACCCCACCTAGCTTCTGCCACAAAGGATCTCTCATACTTATATCTACTAACAGTCATTCATTCACAAATGTGCATTGAGTGCCTACAGCGCACCTAGCACTCAGTTAGAAGAGCCCTGGCTGTGAGCAAGACAGGCCCAGTCCCCACCCTGCGGGACTGACATTCCATTGGGGAGTATGAACACTGAAGATGCTAGACACTGTGCCAAGTACTTCACCTGGTTCTTACAGTCTGGGTCTTGAGGAATCCTCTTAATAACACTGTGGGCTTAAAATTGTATCCCCATGTTAAGACACAGAAATTGAGGTTGAGTCATTTGTCCAAGGTCACACTGCTAGTGAAATGTCAAAGCTAGAATTTGGACACAAGTCTGTGGTCTCAGAACCACATCATTGTTCCCCAGACAGACCAGGCTCTTTCAGGGCTTCTGATACATAGCATTCATTTATTTGTTCATTTGACCAACAAACATTTCTAGAGTGCCTACTGTGTATCAGGAACTGTTCTAGGCACTGAGTATATAATTAGAAGGGAGGGACCAGATTCTCTGCCTTGCCGTCATGGAGTTTTCATTATAGTATATAAAATAAGTAAGTAAAATGCATAGCATGTTTGATAATGGTACATATTAAAAAGAAGAAAACAAAATACAGGAATAGGAAGACCAGTTGGGGGGCTGTTGGCCATTATCCCATTCCCTCTGCCTGGGGTGTCTGGCTTATTCATCCGACACACTCATCCTTCTGGACCCAGGTCAGATGTTTCCCCAAATCCCGAGAAATCACCATGTTCTCTGTGTTCCTTTCATACTTTACTTATACTTTTCATATCTTACTTAGGCACACCACATTAGGGTTGACCTGTTTGTCTTCCCCCTGCACTGTGAACTCCCCAAGGACAAGGACTTGGTTGATTTCTATATACCAGTACCTAGCCCTGTCCTGGCACAGAGTTTGGGCTCAGCAATTAGTTGGATGGATGGATGAGTGGATAGATGGGTGGGTGGATGGATGGACGGACGGACGGACGGACGGACGGATGGATGGATGGCTGATTGATGACTGAGTGAGTGATTAGATAGATGGATGATTGGATGAGTAGGTAAATGGATGGTCGGTCAGGTGATTGGATGGTGGTCAGATAAAGGACTTCCAGCCTGAGCAACTCCTTAGTGGGTACCGGCAGCCCTTGCCCATGTTGGGAACCACACAGTGATTTAATCAGAAGAGGAGGGTGAAACTACCTCTCCCCCTTGTCACATTTGTTTCTATACCCGTCTCAAATACAGGAGCTATATTAGGGTGTCGCACTCCTCCAAGCCTGCACTGGAATGATATCTCAGCGTGACGGCCTTTGTCCCCTTTTACCTGAATTATTTATGCCCTGACTTGTCTCCTTTGGTTTCTGAACTCTTGGAACATACAGCAGTATCTGATTCATCATTGCTATCTCCCTTATCAAATATCTAGCACACCAGAAATGACGGTTTGATGGGTGGATAGGTGGATGGATGGTCGGGTGAATGAGGGTCCAGCATCTCTGGTTGCACCTCCCTGTAGTAAAGAGAAAGCAGAGTTCTGTGTCTGTGTTCAGCGAAGTTGGAGACTATGTTAGAAGTCTGCTCATCCTGGTTTTCTATACCTGACCTGGAATCTCAACTGTCACTTTGCTCGCAAATCCGTACAGGATATAATAATATACATAAAACATTTAGTATAGTCTGTAAATATTAGTATACGAGGTTTGTCCAGAAGGTTTCTAGCCATGTAATATGAAAAATAGAGACATTTATCGAAGAAGTTACAAGATACAAGAAACATTGTACATCGGACAATGATGTCTCAGTCCCTTCAAAGTAGGCACCTTTAGGCCTCACACAGTTCTCCCAGTCACCATCAGCTGCTCCGTTGTATTTTCCCGAATCTCATCCATGGTCTGAAATCTCTTCCCTGTCAAAGGTGATTTTAGTTTTGGGAACAGGGAGAAGTCGCAGGACACCAACTCTGGACTGTAGAGGAGCTGAATCACCTGGGTGGTTTGGAATTTCACCAGAAAACCGCACAAGATGTGAAGACACATTGCCCTAAGCAGACACATTGTTGTGATGAAGCTGCCAATCACCAGTTGCCCACAGTTGTGGTCTTGTGAATCATCTGAATAGTTTCCACGGGGTAATGTTCAAGCTTAACACAAAAGTTGATGCAGACTCGTTGTTCTATTTGCCCAGTCATTTTGAATGCAACAGCCACACAGTACACATACTCACTTAATGGTGTCTACTGCCCCCACTGACTAATACGGTGAAATCGTCATTGTTCACACATGCGCATTCCAGTCCACTCTCCTTGGCTGCCAGGTTACATCGATGTTGCACAAGCCTTCTCATTATATTAACAATGGCTGGACTTTTTCTGCACAGCCTTGTCATATATATAATAATAGGCACTCAGAAATGTAAGCTATAATTTTAAAAAGTTGAAAAAAGATAAATAAATAAATGTTAGCTATGATCTCTTGATTTCTATAAGGAATTTCTGTGTAAGAATTCACCTGAAGGAAAGGTTCTAGGGATTTAAAAAATAAAATTGGAGGGCAAATATCAGAAAGGGTTAACAGGCATAAAGGAGATGCCCAGGATTGGAGGGGAGGGTCCAAGAAGCCTTCCTGGGAGAGGGGACATTTGAGTCAAGACAAAAGGATGATAAGATCAACTGCAAAGACAGAATGAGATCATCTAGATGAGGGATGAAGTCTGGGAGCCATGGAGTTGGGAGACCTCGGTGGGTTTGGATTTCTACAAGGAATTCAGTCTGGTTGGGAAGGAACCAAGGAGGGGAGAGAATGGGAGGGGCTAGCAAGGACCCAGTGATGCCTAAATCAGAAGTGTGGAGGTTGTCCTGGGGCAGTGGAGAGCCCTAAGTGGGTTTTGAGCAGGGCAGGGACATACTGAGGAAGAGCTGTTTCCCTTTAAATGCTGCCTTGGAAACACCTGAGGTTCTCGCTTCCGTAACCCTGATCCCTAACAATTACTGCATTCTTTTAGAAGGTCTCTTCTCAGAGTTGGTGTGAATTAAGGTGATGTGTCTGAGTGTGGAGATGTCTTCAGAGCTGAGAAGAGTGTGGACACATATTGGGGGAACTGACATGCAGATGCACAACTCAGATAGTGTTTTATGTGTGTCTCCCTATAGCATCCAGCCCTGGCTGGTGTAGCTCAGTGGTTGAGTGTGGGCCTGAGAACCAAAGGGTTGGGTTGCCAGTTTGATTCCCAGTCGGGGCACATGCCTGGGTTGCGGGCCTGGTCCGCAGGAGCGGGCATGTGAGAGGCAACCACACATTGATGTTTCTCTCCTTCTCTTTCTCCTTCCCTTCCTTTCTCTCTAAAAATAAATAAATAAAATCTTAAAAAAAAAAGAACACAGCATTTAGCTCAAAACTGTGTACATAGTTGACACTTTGGGATCAGGTGTTAAATTTCTTTCAAACTTATGTATTCTTGTAATGCGAGTCCCAATCTCTCCTGGCTGGGGAGACAGTTGAACTAAGACTGTTGAACTTGCCTCCCCATAGATAACCAACAATTTTTCTTCCCCACCCAAGACTCACCATCCCCTCTGAAGAAATCCAGCCTCTTATATCAGCTCTGTGGCTTGGGAAGGCAGCCTAAGTTGTCTGCTCCTGTATTCTCATCTCTACAATGGAAGAATCCAGTTCAATGAACTTTTGCCAAAGTGTGGGGCATGCACCCACTAACGGCATGAGATGGTTATCAGCAGTAAGTAGGTCTGGCTTTAGAAGGGATTGACTCACGTCAGGAAGAGCAGTGGGTTGTACTGCCTCGGTGCCCTTCCATTCCTTCTCATTCGAACCGTAGGAAAGTCTCTGTTTGGCAGCACACCACCTGTAATGCCTCTCCAGCTCTTGCCAACCAACCCTCTGTTATAACAATGACAGGCATCAGCGCTTTGTTTTCACTGTACTTTTATTTTAACCGCTACAATCTGTTTGTGGCATAGGATTCTCTAGTCATTAAACATTTCCTTTCCAAATGCATTTATTTAGATTTTAAAAAGAGAGGTTCTTGACATACAGGTCAAGAGAAGACAAAACTTATCCTTGAGGCTCAGGTAAAAATACTGGTTACCTTTAAGCCGTGCTCACTAAAGGGGCAAGAAGGACCCTGCTGAGGTGCCAGGAACGTGAACATTCTATACCTTGATCTGGGCAGTGGTCACAAGGATGTAAAAGTTCTGTCTTAAAATTGAACTTGAAGCTCTGCACATCTTAATCAAAAAGAAAGAAATAGGAGTTGTTTTGAAAATATAAATATTAAGTAAATAGAAATTCATGTGGAATATCAATATGGCAAAATGTGTGCAGAGGGGTGTGTGCGGTTGAAGTTTGGACAGTGACTCTGGCTCAGAGGTTCTGAGATTCGGACTGCCTTGGAGGTCTAAGCCTGCAGGTTGCCCAGCACCTGGAGCTAGGGTCATTCCCCAGGCAGTGGGCATTTACAGCGGGCTAGCAACAGGGCTGCCCCTCCCATCAGAAGAGCCCTTCCTTGCCACCCCAGCTTTTTCTTGCTGCTCCTGGTCCTGGGTGCAGCTCAATCCTAGCTTCCTTTCTCTCTGCACATTGGCCCGAGCCTCAGCTGCATCTATCATCTGCTTCAAGCTCATTAAAATTATTTCTTTTTAGTTGCAAATGGGCTGTTTATGATGATCATTATTTGAATGGTCTGCGCCGGGCTCCGGGCTGTCTGTCTGCTGCTGATGGCCGGTTAATCAGATGAGTCTCCACCCCGCCTGGGCCTGGCCCAAAGTCTGGGGCGGTGTTAATCATGGCTCCCTGGGGCTGGGGGTTGGGGGCTGGGGGCTGGGCTGGGCGAGGATCCGGAATTCTGCTTGATCATCAAAGGAGAGGCTAGCTGTGTGTGTGCATCGAGGTTCAGACACTCAGTTTCTAAGACTTCAGACCACTTCTGGTTTATGTGGATGAGAGGGGTTTTTCCTGTTCCTTCAAAATACAGTGCTATGAGCTTTTTATTTTTAATGTATTTATTTTTAAAGATTTGTCAATTCTGTCACTGGTCCACTTGCCTTTGTCGATGTTCAAATGTCCTCTTTTAGGGTGGGAAAGAGTGGTTTTTAATATTTTTGCTTGATACAGTAAGACTTGGCATTAGCCTGTCGGGCTTATGGGCTTTTTTTTTTCTTTTTTGGTGAGATTTTTACTGACCTGTGAAATGTAAAACTGTTAGAATCACTGATCTAGTGCGATGTTTACTGAGCTCTCAGTTTATCTAAATATAAGATTAATATCAGCCAACATTTATTGAACACTTGGTACTGTATTTGATGCTTTTCACATTTATAGTGTTTAAAGTGAGCTCCCTGAACACCCCCTGCCCCCGCAGCCAGTGGGAAAGTGGAGTAGAGGCCCTATGAAGAGCAGGGCATTATAATTTTGCCTTTATAATCCACCAAGGAGATAATTCACACCTGAATTATTAGAATAGACTAATTTACTTCTTAGTTCCCTGATTGAATCACCTAACAGACATGTTAATGTGTTTGTTACCTGAGATAATGTTTGCAAGGAGCTAGCCGTGGTGCCTGATGCGTGTAAGCACCCAATAAATGATAGCTGTGATCATTGTTGTTGTGTTGTTAGTAAGCTTACCGTAGAAATGCGACAAGAAATTAGGGTTGAAGGATGATCGTATTTAGACAAAGTTGAAAAGAACATGGACATAAGTCATACTGTCTGCTCCTCTGGGGCCGAACAGGAGAGACGCCAAGATCTGGGCTTACGTGGGGCCAGGGCTGGGGCCCTGCTGATGTTCCCCAGCCTAATCTCACCTCTTCTCATCGGAAATGTGGACAGAGCAGACAGAATCCCACCAGCAGTCTAGGAGGTTTGCGTGGAGGGAGCCAGGGTAGTCGTGTCAGGCAGGTGGACTTACCCTCCTCTGAGATTTCCTCTCAGAGCCTGGTTTGGATGTTTTGAATGAGGAGTCCAAGTCCAGCCCCTTCCAGGTATATTGGTTGCTGTGGTGCAGAGAGGGACAGTGGCCCAGAGATAAGAACATATCAGATACTCAACCATCCAAAACCAAGTGATGTCAACTCAAGACCCAGTTCTTATTGTCCTCCAGCAATGTAAAAATCACATCTTTGTCTTCAAAATGGGCAAGAAAAACTAAGTACAACTGTGAGCACTCCAGGTTCTTCTCTCCTGCCAGGTGAGGTCTGTTCACCTGGCTGCACCACCTGGTTGGTGTTTGTCTCCCTTTTATTTGTCCTAGTGCTGAAAATACAGATCCCTTTCCAGTCATTCAGTTTTTTTATTGTGGTTGATTGTAGTTTCTTTATTGGAAAACAATTCTTTTTTAAATGATGATGAACCAAAAATCTCTGTTTTTCCCCCTTCTGTCACCTTGGCAGATTGTTAGAAACTGGTTCTGTTTCTCTCTTCCATGGCCCCTTGTTCCTCACCTGGTTCAAAATTCCATGGGACATTTGAGCCCTAAGCCTGTGCCTTCAGGTTGGTGTACCCACTACAGCACAGAATTAGGTTCAGCACCTTGGAGAGCACCACACGCCCTATTCCCAAGCCCATTATGCCTATTTCAATCACTCCCTTTATGCCTGGACCTTCTGCCTTCTGGTCTCGTGACTCTCCAAAGAGGTTAGACATTTCTCCAAAAATGGAAATTCTCTCCCTTATTTCTCCCAAAGGTTCCGTAGGCAGACACACATCCTGAGTTTGGGGCAGGCTCTCCAGCTTCCGATGGGTGTGAGTTTTATGGTGCTATGGTGAGCTGCTATTGAGCAGATTTACCGACTCTCAGACGTGATATAAGACAATTACATGTGTTCTGTCTCTTAGAGGGAAAAGGATTTGCAGCGGTTAATAGTACTTTTATTTCATTATCTAATGGTGAAAGTGTTTCATTGTGTGTGCAAGATGAATGCATATTAGCAGTGACGGATGGGGTCTCAGCACGGCGCTGGGCCTCATCATACAAGTGTTAGATTAAAGAGTTCACCCTCGGAATGCACCCTTGCTTCTGCATGTGTGTTTTTAATAAATCTGATTGCAGAAATTTATTGCATCACCGGATTTAGGAAATTATAGGGCTTGATTGCTGCAGATATAATCGGGTGATAAATACAGAAATGCTCCTCGAGTTATGGTCCAGAAAAAAAGCCCGTCTTGGGATGGTGCAAGAAGGCAGCAGACCACATAAACAGAGTATTTCTTGAATTATGCAAATGAAATCCATGACAACTCATGGTGAATTGTACTGCCTGTGTGAAACTGCCACCGTTAAAGTGAAGAAAGCTACAAAAGGAGTGATCAAATACACATGTACGACCAGCAGACATTGGCCGTGCTGTGTGTGAGCTGGAGCACCCCCACTCCACCCTTCACTCTCTTTTTTCCTCCATGGCATGTCCTGTGAAAACCTGGCCTGATGCCTTCATTGCACATTAGCAAGGCAACCTCCTAATTCACTTCTCCTGAATCCGGGCATCTTCAGTGAAATATTTCTTACACTTGAAGTGAACCTTAAATGATTTACTGCAGGATACACAAAAGGTCAGCTTGCTTCTTATTGGCACCTTCATTTTTCCAAAATCTACTGAAATTAAAAAGCCATCTATATCTTAAAAGGCATATTTATGAACCCTTAAGTGTAAGTAAGTCATAGTTGGAACAGTTCCCACCTCTGATATATGAAAGCTGTCGACAGCACTTTCTTCCACTATGATATGCCCATACAATATGTCGCACTTTACTATTTTGACATGGTTTGGAGATGTTTTTCTACAGTTACTGACAAGCTTATGCCATCACTCCTTTGGAAATTTAAGAGGTGGGGCAGGAGGGTGGAGGAGAGATGAAAAAAAACAACTCCACCCAACTTTATGGGAGATTATCGATCTGGCCCATCTTCAGACCAGCAAAAAGAGCTGTCCTGGATTTTTTTTTTTTTTTTTTCGGTTGCATCCCAGTTTTGTAAATTATTCATTTGTACCAGGAGTCAATATCCTGTCTTTTCTCAGCTTTGTAAGTTAAGAAAACTTGTTCGGAATACTGTTTTGTATGATGATTAAAAAGGAAAAGGAGGAAAAAAATCTTTTTCTTTTCTCTCTCTCTCTCTTTTATTGTTCCAGAAGGAGCTTAATTCCGTCGCTTCTGAGCTGTCTGCGCGGCAGGAGGAGAGTGAGCATTCTCATAAACATTTAATTGAACTCCGCCGGGAATTTAAGAAAAATGTACCTGAGGTACAGTATATTTGCTGTTACAGAATTAACTCAGTAGGAATGCAGATTTTTCTCTGTTCAAACTATATTTTGAAAACTGTAGACATAAGTGACTAACAAGAAAAGAAGCTAATTAGCCCCAAAGAAAAATTACGGCCCCCAACCTTTCAGGGTTTCTTGGTCCCGTGGTGCTCAGCGGCGCTGTCTAAAGTAAGGGCAGGATGCTTCTCCACTGAAGTCATTGTTTTTGAGGGCTCTATAAAACATCCATTTTCTCCCCACATTCATATAAGTCAAATGCTTGGCCTTGATGGCAAAAGCTATTTGTCTGGAGTTCTTGATTTTATTTTGCTTTTCCGTTGGCGTCTGAGAGATGACAGCTACGGCCACCCGCTTTGTCCTTCCCTCCGTCTCTGAAACCGCCTCCCACCCCCACATACGTGCCTCGTTCCTCCCCTCCACCCCATCCCTTACAGTCCCAGCCACCAGCTTTGTCTTTCCCAGCTGCCAGGAGGGTGGTCCAGATAATGACCAGCCCTAAACAATGTAAGGGCCCCATCAGGAGAAGGGGCGAGAAAGGACTTGTTTCTGTTCTTTACAGGGGAGAATGTGTGAATTCCTTTCCCTCCTCTCTCAGGCCTCCTGTTGCTTCTCAATTTTTTTTAATGATAAAGTAAACACAGATAGGAAAAATAAAGCCTTCTGACTCCATGTAATGTTGGCAGCCGGGTGGCACCTCAGAGCCATTAAGGGAAACGGAGGCCCTGGCCACCCCTAGAGCTGGCCATACTCCTCCCAGCAGGTTACTGAGCTGCCTGCCCACACCTGCTCAGGTGGCCTGGCTCTTGAAGGAGGCGAGCTCCTGCTGTCAGACCTGGAGGTGCTGATCCCACTCTGCCTGCTGGAATCTTCTGGGGATCCTCGTCCCATCTCACTGATGGAGGAGGGGTCTGTGGAAAGATGGAGAAGATGCAGGCCCACCCAGGGGTAGGGCCACATGGGCAATCTCTTAGCTGTGAAATCGTCCTCACCCAAGTCATGAGTATCTTTGATTTTTCAAGGCAAGAGAGGGAAGTAGGATCTAGCTAGAACTTGGCTGTGGAGCAAGTCTGGCAGGAATCTAAGGTTTGGGAGCTTAGGAAAGGTGTGCTTAGAAAAGGGGCAGGAATCTCAAATTCATTCTCCATGTCGTGGCTTCAGAAAGGCCAAATATGATCCTTGGTTTGACTCCAGGAGCTAAGAATGGTAATACTGAGCGACTTTCCCTTCCCTTTTAGAACAGAGAACAGCTTGGCCTTTCAATTGATTTTTCTGCCCAGAATGAGTACCAGAGGCTTTGCCTCTGTCTCTCCAGCCTCTGGGAAGCAGCAGAGATGGAAACGTAGCCTTCCATCTCATCCCCCTTCCCCGGGCCCAGGCAAGGAGGGAAATCCAGGCCAGGTTTTAAGCCTTGAGTTCAGCTTACATAATTTTAATACTGCATAATTATGCAATTATGTAATTAGGAGGAATAAGTTTCCATTCCTATTATAGTCGTGCCTCTGAAATTTTTCATTTTTGGAGCTAGTCTCTCCTGATGGGGAGAATCATGCTACGGCTTTACTTAAGAACATCATCTGGCTGGTGGCCAGCTCACGGCCCGCTGGTGCCTTTGCTTATCTCCCCTGAGGGCTTAAGCAGACAGTGCACTGGACCAGAGTCCTGCTAACCCCTCCCTGTGGAGGGAGCCTCACTCACACTCAAATCCCCTAAACTCACTTGAGCGTGGGCTTCTGAAAGAAGCCTCTTTGGGGAATGTGTAGACCCACATCAGGTTCCAGGCATGCCACTCAGTACTTTGAGCAAGCCAGCCCCCCGTGGGGCCTTGGGCCCCCTGTCTGTAAATTCAGGGGACTGGAGAGTCGGTTCCCGAGTCCCTCCTGGCACTGACATATCCTGAACCTGAACCGGAGGTGTCCTGCCCAAGTGTTTTATTGCTCCACAGGTTTTACAGTAAGTTGCCAGTGCTTAGCATCTCAGGAGATTTTACCCAATAACCTGGATTTCCAGCGTCTTTGAGACTGCTCAGTAAATCTGGCCACACAGAGGCTCCATGCCCACGTGACAGTCACCACGTAGAGCTGAGCAGCTGCCACCCTCATTAGGCTTGTGTTCCCTTCAGAAATTTGCTGCAGGATCTCCCAGCCTGCCTACCTTGCGTCCACTTCCCCATCTCATGGCACTTCGGCTGACAACCTTTGACCTGCGTTGTCTTTTACATTGCTGTAGTTTCTTGCCATCAAATCCACTAGGTTCACACGCACTCCCTGTGTCCCTTCTAAAGATGCCCAGCACATGTCTGTGCATCTGCAGCTCTGAAAAGCCCTAGGGGACACATCTGTCAGTGAGGAGGGGAGCCCAGGACCCAGAAGAGGGATTTTTTCCCCAGGGCAGAAGCCACACAACCTTATTCTTGACCTGAGCATAGGTATTCTTCTGCCCATCTCTTTTCCTTCCTGCTTCTCTCTGCTGCCACCTCCTCCCCCGTGCTCTCAAGTGCCCCCAGCTCCTCCTCCAGGGGGAAGGTGTTTCTTGTGGGCCCTGGCTGATGGCAGTAGGGCGAGTCACCAGTGGGGCTCACAGGGAACTGGAACATTTAGGGTTGGGATCTTGGGACACTTGATTTTAAAACTCTCTCTCTTACACACTGGGGAGAACTTCTGGGAGTTTACCAGGGGAGCCCTTGGGACTTGGAACCTCAAGGTCCCTTATGCAAAGCAGGAAATTACGTTCTGGAAATAGGAGGCTCCCTTCCAAAGGCAGCCCATTGTCATAGAGGTCATCAGACCTTTACAGAGCCCTTCGTCTGAGCTGGGTCTGTGAGGGGTGACCCAGCCAAGGTGCCAGAAGCCCTGTGCTCTGCTGAGGAAGGAAGGCAAATACAGTGTGATGTGGCTGAAGTGCTGGGTGGGGAAGCAGAGAGGGCGACCTGATGGAGACAGCCCCGGAGCCACACTGAAGGGACAGAAGGTTTTCATGAAGGGACTTTGGTGGCATAACCGCAGGTGTGGAGAATTGGGGTCACCTCTCCAGTCCCCACTCCAAAGTGTACCCACAGTAGACCACCAGTCGCACAGGTCCTTCGTGTCAAAGAGGATTCCATGATCAAATCCATTGGAGAAATGCTACTTCCTCTGTTCCTCTGCCGGAAGTTCCCATGTACATTACAGCACAGGCTCCCAAAGTCCTGCAGGGAAGAGGCTTGGTGTCGGACTTGATATGTCCCCCTGTATGTGTGTGTCCCTGTGTAGGTGTGTATAAGAGGAACCTTCAAGGTGTCACTGAGTGCAGGGTCCACGGGACATGTTCGGGGAATGCTGACCGAGGGGGCAACAGCGAGCTGCAGTCGGGCCAGGGCGGCCCCACCTGGCTCTGTGGTGAACTCTTCACTGATCTCTTTTTCAGGAAATCAGAGAGATGGTGGCTCCTGTATTAAAAAGCTTCCAAGCTGAGGTAAGACTCAAGGCCCCTGGCATGTTCCAAACCCAGTTCCATCTCCTGTCCCACCTGGAGTTGCCAGAGGAGGCCAGCAGCCTCTGGAAGCTTGAGAGGAACTTCTCTGCCCCATTGCCTCTAGGTCAGACAGTGGTGTTGCGATAAGTGTGGGCTCTCTGTTGGGTTCCATGGGATTTCTGTGTCCGAGCCCAGGAAATCCCCCTCTTCCTGGACGTTGCCCAGCCTTGTGCCAGCTCTGCTAGGTATGATATCCATGGCTGTGAACAAGCCACCTCACCTTCCAGGCCAGTTTCTCATTTTTGGAGGCTTGTACTTGCTAACCTTTGCTCTCCCCCAGCATTCTGCTCAGCTTTGCTGCTCGAAGAAGGCAGCCTTGCAGATAAGTCCCAACACTTACCTGCCTGTTCCGAAATCCTCTCTGCCAACCCACCCTCTGAGTATACACTCAGCGTTGTTCACATTCTTTCCGTCCCGCCCATCGGGCCCCACTTCATTTGGCAACAGCTGAGCTGTCCTCAGCCAGTTTCTCCTGCCTACTCGGAGCCCTGAGATGGGGCTGGACCTCCCCCACTTCTCCTGTTGGTTTGACTTTGTGGCCAAGGCTCTGAGAATGCCCACTTGTCTGGCTGGCGCAGGAGGTAGGCTGGGAAAACAGTGAAATTGCGCCGCGGCAGGAGGGGCCGTTTCTCACATGCCCCCCCTCACGGACTCATCTCCATCTTCCCCAGGATGCAGGCAGGGCCCCGAAGGACAGGTCCTTCTCAGCGCCCACCAGCAGGGATGCGTTTTAAGTCTGTGGTCCGCCAAGCGCCGCATTACTTCAGATCTGTCTCTTCGGAACTGCATCCGCATATAAGGCAATATTAAAGTAAACAGTAACTGGATTTACACAAATGCCGCTGATTTCCATATTTTTCATCCCTTCGTTTTATTACTGAGTTGACTGATATGCTTATTTATTTATAGGGCCATTCAGTATTGATTCATTTGGTTGTGAGGTGCCTGAGCTGGAAGGGGGAAGGAAAGAAGAAAAACAGAAGACTAGTAATGTCGGGAACGTGTTGTCGTGGCTCTGCGTTTTTGTGAAAAAGCGGTCCCCATCCGCCGGCTCGCGGTCCCACGAGGGCCACTCGGCACACGAGCCCTCTCAGGCGGCTGATCCCTCGGCTCAGCCTGGAGGCAGGCGTTGAGTTTTTTACACAGAGCATTACTTTTTCGGCTGTTCCATCACATGGCTGGGTGTGGGGAGCTTCTCTTAGCCACCTAGAGCCTCGGTTTCCCTGTTAGATGGGCATACAGACCCTATCGATTTTTTTTCACGTTGTTTTGAGAATGAACTGAGATATAATGCAGGGGAAGGGTTTCGTGTAATGCCTGGCACGAAGGGCACAGACTCCAGAGTCAACCTGGGTTCGAATCCTGCCTCTGCCAGTTACTAGCTGTTTGGTCTTATGCAACTTACTTGACCTCTCTGTGCCTATTTCAAAATCTGTAAAATAAGATGATAATCATACCTACTTCATATGTGGTTGTGATTGAGGAAGAACTAAGTTAATGCCCATGGGGTGCTTAGAAAATTGCCTTGAGTATTAGAAGTCTTGGTTGTTCATCACCCCTGTTACCAATGACCTCCAACATTGGCTTCTTTAGCCTTCATTATACCAGGGTTGGATTCTGCCTCTTTCTTAGGTGCTTAAGGCTTTTTATGCAAAAGAAGGACTTGACCTTTCTGTCCCTGTAGAAAGTAGAGATGACTTATGTCATTTTTTTTCACTAAAAGAAAGAGTTAAACCTTTGGTTTGATTGATGATCCAGAGAAGACCCCTGTTCAGGGTGGTGGGAAGCAGAGGCAGAGAGGACGTAGGTCTGGCTTCCGTCTCAGCCCTGCTGCTTACAGTGGCTGTGTGGCCTGGGGGATGTTTCTTAACCTCTCTGGGCTACATCTGGCTCTCTCTGGCAAATGTGGCTAACAGGAAGGATTTAAAGAACTAAGTAGAGGCAGCTGACAGGGCGTCTGGCACACAGCTGACAGTCATTGTTGGGGGAGAGAAAATCCTAGTGGGGCCAAAAGGGGAGACAAAGCTGGATTCTCACTTCCAAACCTGTTTGGCTTGTTGAATAGACACTGTTGTAATAGCTGGGGATCTTCAAAGAACTTCATTAATTTTCTTAAGATGGCTTTCCATTGTCCCTTTAATGTACCAAAAGACTACATTTGTCTGGAGTTTGATTCCTGAAACCCCTGCTTTCCTCATGATCTATTGACTAGCCCATTGCAGCACTATCCCCCCCCACACACACACCTCAGGGGAGACACGCCACCCAAGAGAGGTGCTGTTCATGAAAAGCGTCCTCTTCACCCAGAACAAACTGCACGCGCACAACCCGTTCATAATCCGAATTTTCATTTTAATTTTTTTAATGAGGGTTCATCCTTTATGCCACTTCCCTCTCACGGTCTACCAGGCCCTGGGCTCAGAGCTGAGGATTCCCCAGTGCACATTAATCACCGCCCAGGAATATTCCCCGAGGCAACCCGTTCCCTAGTCCCAGAAACTAGCCCATAAAACGCCACAGGGCATTCCTTCTTCCCCAGAGCGGCCTCTTGTTGAAAATGGAAAGTGTTCAAGTTCATCCCTCAATTTCACTCTCCCCGCCATGGCGCACACAGAATCTGGGCATCCCTTTTATCCGTTCCTGCTGTACACGTGAGTGTGGGCCTTGTATTCACTTATTTTTTCCGTCTGTGTGTGTGCCGGGAGGAGGGGCGGAGAGGACGTGAGCTCGCCCCGCTGTGAACCGAGGAAGCTTTTCCTCTCCCGTGATTGCTCACGGGCCGGCCTCGACTCCCCTGCTCCGGGAAACAAAGACAGCCGAAGAAGGTGGCTTAATGGAGACAGCTCGGAATGGCCAAAGTCTGAATATCCTTGCTCACAGAGAAAAGAGCAAGACGAAAGCCCCGCTAATTACAGAAGTTGCTTTATGAAAGATAATTCAAAGCAGTAATTCAGCAAACATAATCAAGTCACACAGATGGGGCTGTTGACGGATGGGTTGCAACACGCAATTAGCAGTTCTCGCAGTTACATATCATTAACCCTCCGAGCGCAAAAATTATTTTCTCATTATTAGTTGAAAAGGTAAAATTAAGCTGACTAGACAGTAAAGGAACAAACTACAATTAATTACCTTCATTTATTACAGTCATTATTTTAAACTTATTTTTACTTGGAGAGAGAGATGAAAACATCTAAATTAAAAGTTTTGTTATGCTAAACCAGAGGTGAAACTTTCAGAGGAGCGCATGCAGGGGCACAGCCCGGAAGTCGGCAGGGCCGCCGCTGGGGAGTTTCTTCTCTGTTTCCCTCCCTCGCACCGTGACGGCCCGTGTGGCCGCGTGACAGCAAGCCCTTGAGGTTGACTTGAAACAGACACACTCACCTGGTCCTGATCCAAACACAGCAGTTTGCCAACCAAGGAGGCTTTATGCCTCTGAGCCACTGTTTCCCCATCTGTAAATTGTGACAGCTCATGGGATTACAGGAGCTTCAACGCCACTTCTCTTTCAAGGGGCCAGTGAGTCATTTGTTCTTATCGTGGTGGTGTGCCTGGCAGCTGGGCTGAGCTATTCTCTCCATTCCCTCTCCGGGTCAGAGGGAGCTCTGGTGGTGTGACCACCTTCTAGGAGCTTCTACAGCAGGCCAGGACACTGCTTACCAAGAGATGTATTCATCAGCTGAGTCCATGTAGTCACTTATTTATTCCCCAGACGTTTACGGAGACCCTTCTGCATGCGAGGCGGTCTTCTGGGTGCTGGGCCCGGTGAGCGCCACAACCTGTTGCCGGCTCAACCCTTTTTCACGTAGGGCGAGGACAAGCTTCTGTGCCCTCCCGGAAGGGCCACCCTTCCGCTTGGCACCGTGCAGGTCCTCTCAACAAATACTCATGGGACACCTACTGTGTGCCAGGCTCAAGCGAGAGCTGTGGAAGGTACACAGATGGTGCAACACCATCCCTGCCCTCAAAGAGTGTCCCTGGGGTTCAGTCCCTGTGACGGAAAAGCTTCTAGGAATCACATCCAGAGCCTGCTGGTTTCCCCCCAGAAGTCCCGCTTGCTTGCTGACCTTCACACTCACGCCTGTCCCGGTGACGGGCGCAGGTCTGTGTTACGTCATGGCCCTCTGCCGTCGGGAGATGGAGCCTGTGTCTCCATCCTTTGAATCTGCGCTTGTGTCCACTCCAACCAGTAGAATGTGGCAGAAGTGACCCTGTGCCAGTACCAGAGGCCTTAGCTGGCCTGGCAGCTCCGCGTCATGCCTCCTCCAGCACAGCCTTCCATAAGAAATGTGACCACCCTGCCACCACCCTGCTGTGAGCAGCCCACCCATGGGGAGAGGCCCTGGTGGGTGAGAGAGGAGCACCCAGGAGGCGGACATAGGTCAAGGAGCCATGCTGGCCACGAAACCCAGCTGAGCCCCCAGGTCACTGCAACCCAGTCAACCCAAAAGCAGGTCAGACGAAGTCGTTCGGAGCCACTGTGCTCTAGATAGTTACTTCCAGCAGTAAATCACCAGGACGCCCACCTTTTCAGCACACAGCTTCTTTCTTCTTCCCACTTCTCCTTACCCTCGTCTCCCTCTCTCCTCTCCCTTCCTTTTCACTTCTGCCTTCCTCTTCCTTTTCTTCTTTGCTCCCAGCCTCTCTCCTGTAGCCTTGAGGCACATTTTAGCCTTCTCCAAACATTTTCCCCCAGCACCAAGTTCTTAGTCCTCCGTCTCTGTGCAGAGTGCAGCCTTCTCCCCTCCTCATTCCCGAAGGACAGTGACAGGTGTCCCTATGGCAAAAACCAATGCCCACACTTACAGCATCCACAGCTTTAGGCCTGGCATTTTCCTTCTGGGCCCAGGGAGGGCGTGTCAGCTGTTTCGAGGCTTTTGTCTCTTCCCCCTTTGCATTCCATCTAGTGGGAGCAGGCGCACCCCTGAGACACACACCAGTGGCTACAGTGGGTGGGGAGCACCCCTGAGACACACTCCAGTGGCTACAGTGGGTGGGGGCACCCCTGAGACACACTCCAGTGGCTACAGTGGGTGGGGGCACCCCTGAGACACACTCCAGTGGCTACAGTGGGCGGGAGCACCCCTGAGACACACCCCAGTGGCTACAGTGGGGGGGAACACCCCTGAGACACACTCCAGTGGCTACAGTGTGGGGGGGCACCCCTGAGACACACCCCAGTGGCTACAGTGGGCGGGGGCACCCCTGAGACACACTCCAGTGGCTACAGTGGGCGGGGGCACCCCTGAGACACACCCCAGTGGCTACAGTGGGCGGGGGCACCCCTGAGACACACTCCAGTGGCTACAGTGGGCGGGAGCACCCCTGAGACACACTCCAGTGGCTACAGTGGGGGAGGCAGACACAGTACAAGTTCTGCTTTCGGAGGAACTGGATGTGCTCGGGGGCACGGGGCAGCCAGAGAGGGCATGAGAATTCAGGTGCAGGGGGCGGTGTTGGATGGAGAAAGATCGTAGGGCAGGAATCTAAGGCCCTGCTCACTGTCTAGCCCCTCCCACCTGCCCCCCTCAGCCAGCAGAGGGCCCAGCTCATCCACCTCTGCATGTTCGCACTCCCTGTTCTCTCTGCCTGGAATGCTCTCTTTGCCCTCCCTGTCCCCTCGCCTAAGTAACTCCATTCACGGAGTGGGGAAGCCCTCCCTGACCTCCCCTTAGCCTCTGGTTGGTCTTAGAGCCTCCCACCATGGCACTTTGTGTTAGTTATCCTTACACGTCTGTCTGAAGGTGAGGGGCACCAGGTCTTTCAGGGCCTTGGGGCCCCCATTAAGTGCCTTGGCCGTGACTCCGAATGGGGTGGGAGCCCTGGGAGACTTCAGAGTGGAGAAGAGACCCGCTCTGAATGGGGTCTTAACAGACTCCCTCTGCTGCTAATCTGATGGCATGGGAGGGGTCCGACTTCTCAGAAATGACGGAGAGGAGGAGGCTGTACCCCTCCTACCTCCCACTCGAGCCCCCACGCCCCCACTGAGCCTCTTCTCACGGCCCACATTCACTGCCTGAGGCCTGAAGTCATCAGTTGTCTTCCCCCACCATCTCTCCCAGCCCTGGACACTGAGACCCCTGCTTTCCCTCCCAGGCAGTTGTGGGTGGGGAAAGGGATCCAAACCCAGGACAAGGTCCCAAGGAGTCAGGCCATGTCCTGCAGTGAGCTGCCTGAGAAAGGTGTGGAGGGCGTCCATGCAGCCCAGGTTACCTGAGACAGGCATGTCCCTCCCTGCCCCGGCCCTGGGTTCCCTCTTGTTCTGCATCTTCCTGCAGGACTCCTACCGTTTAATTACAGGCTTTTTTCTTTCTTTTCACTTAACATTATTTGTTCTTTGATGTCATAATTTTCTTGCTCCCCAAACTACTCTTCTCTGTTGCTCCCAGCACTGCTGCGACCATTCCTTTGTATGTGGGGCCCCCTTGGGGCCACAATAGATGTTCGATGTGTGCATTCCTGAGCAGCCTGCAGGACCCAGTAGAAGTGGCGTCTCTGGCCAGTGGGACCCAACTGGGAAGACAAGTGGTGGGGGCAGACACAGGGTCTGAAGCCAGACTGGCAGCCTTGCACCCTAGCTCATCCACTTCGCAGCCGTGCGATCCTGTGCAAGTCACTTAACTTCTCTGGGTCTCGGTTTCCTTGGTGTCCCCTCTTCCTTTTGTGAGGTTTAATCCACATCCAACATTGTATTAGTTTCCGGTATGCAACATAATGATTCCGCATCTACATGTTGCAAAATGACCAGCACAGTAAGTCTAGTTAACACCCTTGGCAACTTCTAATCGCAGATAATAGGGCCTACCTCGTGGGGTTGATGTGAGAGTTAAATGAGTGGAGACTGGAAAACCCCAAGAACAGAGTCCAGCGTGCAGTGGACACTCCTTGAATTTCAGGCGGCATTCCTAGCAGATGAGCTGAGACTTGCCTCATCATGTTCGTTCCTCCCAAGAGCCCCATGAGGAGGCTTCTGCTCTCATCCTTTTCTCTACTGAGGAAACTGAGGCTTAGCACCCTGCACATGGCGGTGAGTGGGAACTCAGGCCGGGCCACCAGCCAGCAACATTTAGGGAGTGTTCAGTGGTGCCTCTTGTGCACCATCACCTCTCAGCAACACGACGAGGGAGATGTTGCTGGTATCTTCTTTTACAGGTGAGAAACCCTGGGCCGGAGAGGTCAAGTGGCTTGCCTAAGCTCACGTAGCTCTTCACAGAGGAGATGGTGGGGGAACGTCATCTTAGAGGGCTAACTGGGGTCCCTGGAAGGACCTGGGGGTGCAGGAGTAGTGCAGGAGTAGCTGAAAATTTAGGCTCTAGATCAAGGCCCTAAACAGGACACTTGCTGGTGGTTAGGACTGGGGACTACCTCATCGTTTAGCCAGACCCATGCCTTTCAGCTGTGTCTTTGCTGAGCTTTTATGGGTGGAATCTTCCAGGAAAGCCCAACACATACAGGGAACTGGGATTCGAACCCTGGTCTGCTCACCCAGCCCAGGACTTGGCGTATAGTAAGTGCTCAGTAAACGGTGTCATTTGCAGCTTAAGTCAGAGGCAGCAAGGACTTCTGTCCCTCCTTACTGCGTCCAGCCAGCCCACGCACACTCACACTCCCTACATCTCCTCTTTGATGACTTAATAATGTTGATGGTGTGAGTCTTCTTGGCTCCCCTAATTGCGTCTTGCCCCTCTGGCTTCATCTTGCTCAGCTTGAGGTAAAACTTATAATGAGCTGAACATCCTTCTGAATTTCATATTAAGAACCCACCAAAGCATCATTGAACCTGTCATGCCGTATTACAACCAAATTAAGAACCAGCAGCGATCCTCTTTCGTTCGGTATCATATGCCTTATAAAGTAAATTATTAATGCTTTTCCCCCCAGTTAAGCAGTTATTTGCAGTTGTTCCGGGTATTTCTCATTAGAAATAACATCATCTAAAGAATGATATTGATTGATT
This sequence comes from Tonatia bakeri, assembly GCA_004024845.1. Classification (NCBI taxonomy): domain Eukaryota; kingdom Metazoa; phylum Chordata; class Mammalia; order Chiroptera; family Phyllostomidae; genus Tonatia; species Tonatia bakeri. Next base: position 83,116 of record PVIA01006470.1, read on the forward strand.
TTTTTAATCTTGGAATCATGGACGTGAAGCACATATTTATGTGACATTCCCTTTAACTAGAATTCTCATGCTTTATTTTTATATTATTGATCTTTTTGACACGAATTGCTTTTTGGCCTTGTGCACACGTTGGAAGCTTTCCGCCTGCAGAGGAATGGGCTGAGCTGGGAAGAATGATCGTTCCAGCAGCGTGGTGGTAACATTCTCGCACATTTAACAACAATTAGTCTATGCTGACGCCACGGTCGGCTTTCGCGTATGAAAATTTACAAGCCTTTTAATGGACTGCATTATGGAAGGCCAGGCGGGGCCACACAGTGGGGAGACGAGGCCACAGGGAGCTCATCTGTCTCTTGCCACCGTCGGCCCAGTGTCTCTAGCGCTCACGTCTGCCTGGGCGCGGGGCGGCAAAAGCGAAGCTTGCGCAGCAGCCACGCCAGTGCCGTGGGATGTGTGGCCACTCGCGTAGTCGCTGATGCGTTTGTTAATTCATAGTTGTTTCTTGAGTACCAACTGTGTGCCAGGCATGGTGCCTGGTGCTAGGCTCGGGTGGTAAACATTGTTTAGTCATGTGTTTCAGAAATAGTTGAGCACCTACTGTGTGCAGACCTGTGTAGGGCCCTGAGGATACAGCAGGAACAGGACAGATATGGCCCTGTCCCTGGGGAGCTCACAGTACAGCGAGGGACAGGCACTCAGATTTGAAAGGCACTATGTGCAGTGGTTAGGAGCACAGTCTGAAGCCAGACTGCCTGGGTTCAAGTCCCAGCTTTGTTACTGAGGCAAGTTATTATTCTCTGTGTGCCTTGAGGTATAAAATGGAACTCATAGTAGCCCCTGCTTTGTAAGGTAAATATGAGGATTAAGTGAGGTAATAGAGATAAGTGCTTAAAACAATGTCTGGCACAAGGAAGGGTAGATCGGTGTCAGGGGCTATGATTATTCTGATTATTGTGAGTGTGATTGTGAAGTCATCCCACTGTACAGTAACTAATTATGGATGCGCTGAATACTTCTGAGACAAAATGCAATTGTGCCCAGAAACCCCATTCTTCCCTTCCCCTTGACCTAGCTTAGACTGCATGGCCTCCTCAGGTCCTTGCCAAGGCGGGGAGCCTGAAGTGCCATCCCCAAACTTAGGTACTAGAGAAGGAACCTTCCTGGATGTGGGTGTCCTGGGTGAGGCAGGCCCTGCAAGAGGCCCTCTGCCACCCAGGATCGTGGCCAAGCTCTCCCCATGCCCTGAGTGGCATGAGTGAGGCCCAGAGGGGGTAAGAAACGCACCTACGGTCACACAGTCAGTAGAGGGAAGGGCCCTGATACTATTTTGGGTTCATGTAATCCCTAGACCCAGGTCAGGCAGCCGGTGAAGGCAAAGGAGCAGGATTTGGAGCCTTGGAAAGCCAGGTCCAAGCCCCACTACGCTCCCTAGTGACCTAGGCAAGTCACCTCACCTCCAGCCTCAGTCTCCTAGCCTGTAAAATGGGTTCTTGTAATGCCACCTTGTTTATCCCAGGGACATGGGAGTGGGAAGTCCACAGGATCACCCAGGTGAAAGGAATTTGTAAACTCAAGTGGAACCCAGGGGTGAGTTCCAAAGTGTGGTTCATGGGCTGGCAGCATCTACATCACAGTTGAGTAGAAATGCTCTCTTGCCCCCCAGGTCTCCTGAGTCAGAATCTGCAGTTTGACAAAGTCCCCCAGCGATTGGGTGATTTGTGTGCACGTTATGGTTTGAGACTACTTTAGACAAGCCCGCTGGCTTTCAACCCTGGCTGCCCATGGAATCTCCTGAGGGCTTTAAAAAAATGCTGAGACCTGGTCCCACCCCAGAGCGTCTGACATTCTTAGTCTGGTGTGAGGCTTGGGCATCAGGATTTTAAAAGCTTCTGCTGGTGTTTCTAATCCAGGAGTGTCAAACTCATTTTCACCAGAGGCCACATCAGCCTCGCAGTTGCCTTCAAAGGGCCAAATTTAATTTTAGGACTGTATAAATGTAACTACTCCTTAACAGTTAAGCGAGAGCTCAGCACTGCTGCCGGGTAGAAACAAAATGCCGGGCCGGATAAAACAAGGTTCAGCCCGGGGGCCTTGTGTTTGCCACCAGTGTCCTAATCGGTAAGCCCCTCTGCCCTGGAAACTCACTGTCTGATAGGGGAGGAGACGGGCACCTGGCATCAACGAGTGGTGCCGGTAAATGCTGAACCCCGGCTGGAGGGAGGGGTGCTGATCTGCAGCATCTGCCGATTGTCATGGTGTAAATGCTCACACCATGGCCATTTCAAGCGGCCCGCGTGGAGTTGGGCAGAAATGTGCAGTGGTAGCATCTGTAGCATTTCTGCCGCAGACGGACGGCGGATGTACATATCCTGAAAGCAAAGAGAAGAGTAAAATTTAATCAGATAATTTGGAAGTGATGGGTACTATTTCCCTTTTTTTCAATTTTTTTTTTTTTTGTGGAAAAATGCACATAACATAAAGTTTGCCGTCTTAGCCCTTGTTGAGCTCACAGTTGTGTGGCATTAGGTCTGTTTACTTCGCTGTGCAGTGACGCCTGCCCGTCTCCAGGGCTGTTCTCATCTCACCGGACGGAAACTGCGCCCGTCGGACGCGGACTCCCCACCCGCAGCCGCCGCCGAGCCCTTCACAGAAGCGGAGCCGTGCCACAGTTGTCTTTCTGTGACGGGCTCATTTCACTCAGCATAGCGTCCTCAAGGTTTATCCATGTTGTAGAACCATTATTTTTAATACAATTTATTTATCATAATTACAGGTTTATAGGAGGTAATTTTTAATAATGACTACATTTAACAACCAGCTTGCAAAATTCCTGAAAATCTTAACAATCAGCTTTTGCAAGCTGCTGCAGACCCGGCCCCAGCATACCACTGGAAGTCATTCTAAGCCATAAGAACAGAGATACAAATGGCAGGCTTTAGGACAGGAATCGGCAAACTACGGCCCTCGGGCCAAAGCAGAGTTTATCGGAATGCAGCCATGCCCACTCACTTACGCGTTGCCTGTGGCTGCTTTCCCACCGCAAGGAGGCTGGGAAGTTGCAGCAGAACCTGCATGGCCTGCAAAGCCAGAAGTATTTATTATCTGGGCTTTCACAGGAAAAGCTTGATACTCTTGCTTTCAGGTGTGTAGGGAATGGGACAGACAAATGGACACAGTCATTCATTTACCAGTGAACCTTTACAGAGCGCCTTCTGCGTGCCAGACCCCGTTCTAGGCACAGGAGCAAACGAGGCGAAGTCCATTCCCTCCCTCAGCTGACCTCCCCTCAGAGCTGACCTTCTGAGGGAAGACAGATGTCATTCAGATACGCAAACAGTAAATACATGATTACTATCTACAGCAGGGGCTGTGACAGGGAGCCCCGTGGGGCTAGGAGAGCATCCTGGGATGTCAGGGAGGGCTTCCAGGAGGAAATGACCTGCAAACCGAAGCAAGAGTAGGGACCTTCTAGCCACAGGAAGGGCAGAATTGCTTGCAAGGGAATTGCATGCAAATGCCTGACGCAGGAGGGAAGGTGGGCATTGCAAGAGCTGAAAACCAAGGAGAGGTGGTTGGAATCCCTAGATCCTTACCTGTGCCAGCCTCTAGTCCCCCAGACCCACCTGCCAACACAGAATTGCCTTGCGCCAGGCCCACCCTGGCACACCACTGCCTCTCCACTCTCAAAGACCACCTCTGAAACCCCCTCTGCCCCCCACCCCTTCCTGGCCCTGGAGCCCACACTGCCACAGACAAAGGTCTTTTACTTACTTCCTCCCTGGATTCATGAACTCCAGCCCTGTCATAAAATTCCCAGCACTAACACAAAATACCATTTAGTTAAAATACATAAAACTAGATATTCATGGGGACAAGTAAAGATTAAAATCAGCCAGGTCCTATTTCCTAGAGTTAAACAGAGGCCCTGCCCCGAGACCCTGCCCGAAGCAGGCTGTGGGGCTAGGGGACAGGTGTGGGTTTCTGTATCCTGAGCCGTGTTCAGGTAAGGAGGAAACCGAGACTCAGAGAGGGTGAGACATCAAGATCACACAGCTAAGAAGTGGAAGAGCTGGGATTCCAACGTGCATATGTGTACAGTGGTCCCAGCGGCTCATTCCTGCAGCAACAGCACCAAACACAACTGGGGTTTACTTCTCACTCATCACAGTCCAAGCTGGTTGATGAGGGGGCTGCACTTCACACAGTCACTCAGGGATCCAGGCTTCTTCCACCTTTGGCCTCTGATCTTCACTCTGGCCCAGAGTCCCCTTTATTTAGTCAGTATGTGAGGAAAGAGGAAAAAATCGTGGATCTCATGGGAGGCTCCCAAAGGCCAGTCCTGGAGATTGGCCACATCATTTCTGCGCACATTCCCTCGGCCAGAACCCAGTTATGAGGCTGTGTCCAATTTCAAGGGAAGCTGGGAATATAGCCTAATCTTGTGTGCCCAAGAAGGGAATGATAACTGGGGTTGTGTGAGCCCAGAACCTGCCTGCTGTAGTGTGGATTCCCCGATGGGTGAAGCACCCACCTCATTAGCTATTGGGGATGGCACTGGAACACAGACCCTTTACCCAGTAGGGTTGGCACATGTTGGACAGGTGACCAGGAGATGGAATTCAAGGGGCCCGCCAAGTCCAGGGGGCAGCAGAGCCAGAGCAAGGGAGGATTTTGACAATTTGGCAGGTTTTATAAGGCTCCTACTATGTGCCCTGCTCTGTGCTGGACTGGCTAAGAGGAGAAATTAGCTCTGTCCGACAGAGAGGCCAAGCCATCCATTGAAAGCCCACATACCCACTAAGAAAAAGCTGAGAAAATCAGGGAAGACTTCCTGGTGGAGGTGAAGTCCCAGCTCAGGTGAGGAATCCTTGGGCAAGAGGGAACACAGAGAGTGATACATGGTGGTAGGAGCACAGGCTTGGGTGTCAGGCAGACCTGTATTCAAGCTCAAGTTTGACCAATAGCCCAGTGATCTTGGACAAGTCACTTCCCCTCTTTCTGAGCCTGTTTCCTCATCAATAAAATGGTACAGGGTTTCCCTTGTCCTCACTGTACAGAGCGAGGATAAAAGGAGACAGTCGTGTATGGAGTGCTCGGCCCAAAGCACAGCACATAGAAAGCTTAAATGAAGACTGTCTTTCATTGGTGGTTTTGTGAGTTGTGTCACTGACCCTACCTGGAGCTGTGATATGTGATATGTGATATGTGATATGTGATATGTGGGCGTTGGGGAGAGAACAAGGCCAGGGAACACGTTTGGGCAGGACAGAGGGCCCCTGAATACCAAAGTAAGTCTGAGATTTGTCTCATGGACAGAGGAGGTGCCACAAGTCTTTTTATACATGAGCACAGCATGACCAGAAGCCTGTTCTAAAAAGACCCCTCTGGAGCTGTAGGGGGTGGGAGGGGCTGACTCAGGAGCCAGGATTTGGAGCACTTGAGGTATGCATCAGTGAGGATGCCCTGGCCTGAGGAGTGGCAAAGAGAGGGAGACTTTGTAGGCCATTGTGTTCCCAGGGCGCTCACGATGCCTGACACGCAATAGGTGCTGAATAAATATTTATTAACTGGATGTTGACATGGTGATCTTGGCAAACATTGCTCTGGCTCTTGCTGTGTTCCAGGCAGCATTCTAAATACTCTGAAGACTCCAGCTCATTAATCCCCGTGACCAGCCTATAAGGTAAATGTTGTCACTATCAGCATTATAGATGAGAGGAATGAGGCACAGAGAGGTTGAGTAACTTGCCCAAGGTCACACAGCTAGTAAGTTGCAGAGATAAGATTTAAACCTAGTCAGCCTGGCTCCAGAGTCCTTGCCATTAATCATTACTTATTAAGTGCCTTAGATTTCATAGAAATATGACAGGAATCCACCCTGGCTGGCGTAGCTCAGTGGATTGAGCGCGGGCTGCGAACCAGGCATCACAGGTTCGATTCCCAGTCAGGGCACATGCCTAGGTTGCAGGCCATGTCCCCCAGCAACTGCACATTGATGTTTCTCTCTCTCTCTCTCCCCCTCTCCCTTCCCTCTCTAAAAATAAATAAATAAAATCTTAAAAACAAAAAAAAGAAGTATGACAGGAATCCCACTCACTTCCAGAGAGGTGGCTCTGTTTATAGGTGCAGATGCTCAGGTGCAGCGTTGCTTAAACACAGAACAAGGTCCAGCCAGTTGGTGGTGGAACATCTCTCTGTGCTCCAGGCTTTCATGCTTACTGCTACACCCTGTGTCCATGGGGTAGGGACACTTTGGCGATATAACCAGTCAATTATAATAATACTTTTCTTGTGGAATATTTAAAAGAAAAAAAAAGTTGGCTTGGTAAGGTATAATCATAGCTCAGAGGCCAACCTGACATTAGTTATTAATTAGGCCATTATGCATTCCACAGTGATAATTGCTTTGCTGCAAAGTCACCAAGCATGAAACGGACCCTGCGCAGAAACGCAATCTATCAATCTGAGAAGTCACAGCCCCGTTGTGTTCGCTCACCTTGAGTCGGGTGTACACCAGAGTGGGGAACAGAAAGAAATTAATGATACATCGATAGGCGATAGCAGGGAGGACCCTTCCCGGTCACACCCTGGAACGATCACGTGCCTGGGCGCAGGGACAGCGTTGAAGCCAAGTTTATCAGCAAAAATGGCCATTTCTCTGCTCTCCTAACCAGTGGAAGTCTGTTCATCTTCATTCCTGCCCCCCCCATATCTTGTTATTTAGGGGGAGGAAAAAACCATCTCTCTGCCATCTGTTTGCCTTGCCTGTTGCTTTTTGCAGAGAGTGGGTAGGGGAACTGCCCGGCTGCCTGGGCTGTTGGGAGCAGTGCAGCACCCCCGCCCGTGTTCCCTCTCCAGATGCGCTCTGTCTTCAGCCTTGGTGGGGGAAGAAAGGAGACCCCAACCCCACCATCACCTCCAACTGGGAGGGGTCGGTGCCAAGGGCAGCTGGAGGTTCACCTTAATAAAAATTCTTAGGTGCAAGAAACAAAGATCCACCCAAGCTAGCCTACACAAGAATGTATTATAATATTAGCCCCCAGGTTTACCCCACAGGCATTGAAGCTAACAAGTCCACCTGATCAAAGTCAGCCAATCTCAAATTCAGACTCCTGGGATAATGACTACACCAGGGGCCGACACTGGCCTCAAGATAAGCCAGTGATATACCCGTTGGCCCAGGAATTTGAACTTAGGACTGGCTGAGGAAGCACTGAGAAAACCTGCCTAGAAAGAGGGCAGAACGAGGACCTCTCCCCTCGTGGCGGGAGCGGCGTCTTTGCATCTGAGACATTCTGGTTCTTTGTCCACCCTCCAGAAAGACCAGCTGCACTTTTTTGGCATCTCATGCAGTCTCAGGAGTGTGCTATGCTCATGAGCTTGGGTTCAAATCCCACCTCCACCACTAGCTTTGCAACCTTGGGCAAGTCGCCCTGCCTCTAGCTGAGACTTTCCTGATTGCATCCCTGTGGCTTGGCTTACTTGTTCCTCTGTCCCTTGTATTTGCTATGAACTGGCAGTTGGACCCAGAGGCTTGATCATATTCAGGCTATTTCTGACGGGCCTCTTACTAGGTGGTGCTGGGCACTTCCATCACAAGGTGCATAATGTACCTCCCAGTTAATTCCAGGATGGGGCCGGATCAGCTGGAAGCAGGGACCAGCATGATTAGTAAGAAGCCAGGTATGGCAGCTGGGGAACACCTAACCCCCCTCGCCCAGCACGTCAGGAAGCCTCCACCAACGTCCTCTGATAGTTAACATTCATCATTAATAACGGAAGCAGAAACCAAGAGATTTCATAGCTGTGCGAGGTAATTAAATTACTTACATGAATCTACTCACGCTTGATGATTCCCACATTTCTTACCAAACATATGCCTTTCCCTCATGTGCTGCCATCCTGGGCTCTCCTCTGGGAGAATGGGGGTTGTGGGGCCTTTGCAAGGGCTGCTTGTCTCTGAGAAAGAGTAAAGAAAATGGGGGCCCCCTCCCAGGGCCCCTTCCCTGACAAGTGGAAGTGCCTTCTCCCAGCAGAGGATATGGGATGCGGTGGCATTTCCAACTCCAGCCTAAGGCGAGCTGGTTTGGATCTTTTTTCCCTATAAATCATATTTCCAAGTTCTGTTGTATGGGGTGGCAGGAGAGGAGGAGGGGAACCAAAAACTTGCTTTCATTAAATTGTTGCTGTCCATACTCCTGGCAAAGAGAGAATAAAGAAAAAGAAGGGAACACTTGAACATTTTGTGTCACATGCTAAGAGATGGGGTTGGGACAGAGGGAAAGCAGCTGGCTCTCCACCCACCACCCGGGATGCCTTCTGTTAGTGTCCAGGTACCTGGTGGGGTTCCCAGAAGTAGGGGGAAAAGTTGGGGCCAGGGCGGCATTTCATACCCCAAAGCAGGGGTGTAAGCTTAGTTGCTGACAGGGGCCCTGCAGATTAGCTGCAGGAGCAGCACAGACCCAGGCGAGGCAACAGGAAGCAGTGGGGGCTGAGATAAACCTGGGCTCTGCCTCCTGAGCAGTGGCCTCCATCCCCCGGGCAGGGGATGGCAGTCGGATCTTGTGGCATATTATGGGGGTGAGAGCACAAACTCCAAAGTCAGGCTTCCTGTCTCCAAAAACCTGCTCTGCGCACTCTCCTAGCTGTGCGACCTCGGGCAAGTCTCTTGACCTCTCTGTGCCTCCGTTCCCTTGTCTGGGAAGTCGAGATGATAACTGCCGAAGAGGCTCACACAGCGAACTCCGTGGTCAGTGACGGTTGGTAACTTCAGATCCCCGTGGCAGGAGTACGTGCACCGTGGGAACTGGCGAACACGATAAATTGGGGCCTTTTCCTTTTCACCAGATAGCCAGCTGTTAAACCTCTACCAGCACATCACTGCGCCCACATCGTAGGGCTTTCGTGAGGACTGTTTGAGACTCCATGTGAAGCACTTGGAACAGTGCCTGGCACACTGCGTCTGACTCGGCGTTTCCTATTGTCACTGTTTTTGTTGATGCTGTTGTCACGCAGGACTGTGAGCCCACTGTGGCCACATTTCCCAGGTTTTTTTGGACAGGCTGGAAATCTCAATTTTTATGTAAAATCTGATTTTTAAATGTTGGCTCGAAATGAACATTTTTTTTTAACCTGAAAAAAAAAAAAAAAACAAGTGCATGTAAGGACTTGCACGGTGGAGTCCACTTTGCAGCCTTGGACTTGGAGGGACAGTGAGTGTTGTCTGTTTACCCCAGGCCTTTTCTCACCTCCCACCTTGGCACATGCCACCTTCTCCCCCTCCTCTGCCAATCAACCCTCTTCTCATCCTTTGCAAACCAGGGTCACCTCCTCCTTGAAGCCCTCCTCTAGCCTGTGCCCTGCAGAATAAACCACTCCCTCTTTTATTCTCCCTCCTCAAATACTGCTTGCCTTCTGCCCTTTTTCTTGGTCTCTTTCTTATTCTAGAACTTACGGGCTGGGGCTGTGGTTTATTCATCTCAGGATAGTGCTTTGCACATCGAAGGTGATAATAATTAGTAATAGTAAAAATCAGCACCTATTAAGTGTCATCTGTTTGCCAGGCTGTGTGCTAAGCAGTTTTTGTGCATATCACTTTTCACCATTACCATTTCAATTTTCACCTTTATCGTAACCTTCGGAGAAGGCCAGTGGCTGCCTAAGGCCACAATGAAGTGGGGGGACTGAGAATGGAACCTGGGCCCCTGGACCCTGCAGCCCAGCCCAGGACACTGAGCCCATAGCCCAGAACCACGGCCAGGAGGATAGTGGTAGAGCGGTGCCCCCAGTGTCTGGCTGCGGCTCTCATGGGGCTGTCTCAAGCCACACTCCACAGAGACCTCCAGAAGGACTGCTGCTATATTTAATAGCCTGGGCAGGGTGGTACTTGCACGACATTTGGGTGGCCGCCTCTCCATAAAGGACACGCTTGCTCTTTTAACTCCACCCTTCTCGGCTGGCATTTTGGAGAACTTAGGGGAGACTGCAGCCACCTGGGACACATGCAGCCCTCCCTCCAGGGTCAAGGACTCCAGAGCACGTGGTTGATAGGGCATGGGACAGCAAGAGCTCAGAGGTCAGGTCAGGGTCACTGAGCTCCCTCTGGTGTCATTTGGGCCTGGCCACAGACAGTGGACAGCCCTATGGTTCGGAGGGTGCTGGTTGCCTGGGCGGGAGGGGATGACTCTCGGTATCATAACTTCCTGCCCGCACTCCACACCCCAGAGATTTGACTCTAGCCCTCGTAGTCCAGGGGCTCCCACCCGTCTTGTCCCCCTTGGGTAACACTGACATCTAACAACTGGGGAACCCTTTGCCCAGAAATCCCAAGAACCTTTTATGGCTTGCCCACCCCACCTCATATGTAACAGTAAACAAAGCATATCTTCAGACTACTGGTGTCTGACACCCAAGCCAGAGAAACGGAGGCACGGGAAGGTCAAGAAAGGATGCTCATTCACTCACCCCATGCATATCCATCAAGTGCGGGCCACTCAGACACTGGGCCAGCTGCCCCACCTCCTGCTCCGATTCTCCAAGCAGCTCTTCACATCACTGAACCCGTTTTCCAGCTGAGAAAGCTGAGGCTCTGCAGGCTCAGGGATTTGCCCAAAGCCACACAGCTGGGGACGCAGGTTCCAGACCTCAGTCACGCCAGCCTGACTCTGAAGCCCAGGTGCTTTCTGGCCCTCCCTTGAACCCCCAGCTGCATGTGTTGCTGTGACTTTCCCTCACCCTCACCCACTCACCCCTTTCCTCTAGGACCCACCTTGCTCCACCAATCCCATCAGAACATACAGAGGGCCAGACCCTGCTGGGCCTTTCTCAGCCTTGCCTACAAGTTTCTCATCACCCAGGAAGGCACGGAATCACCCAGATGCTCTAATGGCCCCGTCCTTCCAAGCCCAGACAAACCTGAGTCTGCAGGGCCTCAGGTTCTCTGTGTGTTGCAGTTCATAAAGGCAGTTTGCCAGCCACGTGGGCCTACCCAGAAGCGAGAAGTAAGACCAGTTCAAGTCACCCTGTCATGACTCCTGTTTTTCACCTGGCCTGTGAAATCATTCATTGAAGGAAGGAAGGAAGGAAGGAAGGAAGGTGTAGGGGGCTGACAGAACTCAAGCAGAGCGGGGGGACCACAAAGCACTGGAAAAAGGGTGTTGGTGTGGGCCAGAGAGAAACACTAAAGCTTACTGTGGACCCTGGACAGGCCCACACCTGTGCTGCAGGGGCCTGGGCGGCCTGGGGCACATCTCAAACCCCCTTGAACCTCCCAGCAGGAGGCTGCACTTGGGCCCCAGGCGGGTGTCGATAGAATGTGGGCTCAGGGTGGCCAAATCCTCTGATTTTTCTAAGAGAGCCAGCAATTTGGATCTCTTCTGGTTTTTAAATGTTGGCTCAATATATATGCACATATTTTCATGCGCACAGTGCTTTATGGAGGTACAAATTTACATACGGCAAAATGCGCAAATCTTAAGCATGTAACTTGATGAATTTTGATGGCTCAAATATTTTTAAAACACTAGAGGATCCAAGAAAATATGTCCATGGGGTGCGTCTGGCCCTGGGTCCATTGTTCATGACCCCTAGACTGATGCGCTGTGTGACACCCATGAGCAAGATGGGACACCCACACGGGACAGTGTCCCTCAGGGAGGGGGACAGACTTCGGGTGACAACCCAGGGATACTCCCACTGTCACTGCCAAGGGCACAGGTTCTGGAGCCCAGGGTGTGAATCCTAACTCTGTCATTTGCTGTGTAGATTTGGGTAAATTATTTAACCTCTCTGGTGTCTTTTTTTCCCAACTAGTAAGATCAGGAAGGTGATGATACTGTCCTCACAGTGCTGTTACATAGATTAAATGAGTTCACGTGGTAAATGCTTAGAGCAGAACCTGAAACATAGTAACTGCTTTATCCATGCTCACTACTGTCTTTAATTTTTTTTAATTACTAGGCTATTTTTTAGAGCAGTTTTAGGTTTAAAAAGAATTTGAGCAGAAAATACAGAGTCCCCATGTATTCCATCTTCCTTCCCCCCAGCACCCTATTATTGAGGTCTCTCATTTTGGTACATTTGTTACAATTGCTGAACCGATATTGATACATTATTATTAACTAAAGCCTATCATTTACATGAGGGGTCATTCTTTGTACTGTAGATTCTGTGGGTTCTGACAAATGTGTAATACGTATCCGCCATTACAGTATCATTCATAATGGTTTCACTGTTGTTTTAAATCAGGAATCCTTGTGAGTCCTACTGCGGAGAAAAGACCGGCTGTGGCTTATGAATAGCTTCTGTGGGCTAGCGGGAGCCCTGTTCCTTCCTCCCTCTCCCACTCAGGAAAGCACAGCGTATTCAGACACAAGAAAGGGACATTTCAGGGGTGAACCTGAGTCTGTTCTAATGTGCCCAGAATGGAAGCTGCTCTTCCACTTCAGGGGGAAAGTCACACAAATCCCAGCCCCCTGTTCCCTGCCACATAGCTGGCTCTGAGACCAAAGACACCGTTCACAGCCTGCCTCGGCCCCTGCTCTGTGACGCTGAGCTCTGTGTCAGCCTCTCGGGGCCTCTCAGCATGGCCCTCCCCGCCCAGGGCCAGCCCTCAGAGCGTGTGGGGGCTCCGAAGCACTAACTCCTGTGAGCAGTCTTTGTAAATTCTAAAAAGCTCTAGATTAAAACTGGAAGCTGTAAAGATCATAATCAGTTTTGCAGAAAAACTGAGCTATTGTCAAAGGGGGCTTGGCCGTCAACAGCTGAGCCCCGGGAAGTCGGCTGCATGCAGGGGCTCCGTGGCTGCCTCTGTGGCTTGTCGCTCAGGAGGAAGGTAGCCAGGAAGTCAGACACGCAGCTGGAGCTCACCTTGGCCGGAGCCGCAAGTTCCAGGCTGGGGCACCCATTCCTGGATTGTTTCTGCTTTCACAGCCTGCCAGCCGAATGCCAGTCAGCACGGAGCCACAGCCATGGTGTCAGCAGCTCCCCAAAAGGGAAAAATGGACACGGATGCTTCCAGCACCCACGAGGACGAGTCTTCCCGTCTCATACACTGGCCACACCCTGGGCAGGCCGGGAAACAGAACTTCCGTCCTGCCCTCACGTGGCTATGTATATGCCTTGATAGCTTTTTGGCTCGTTATATGAGCGGGTAGCTGATTTTTTTAAATACCCCAAAGCAAAATTTATTTGTAAGGCATTTTAAAAAGCCTCCTGTCCCTTTTATGCCAGGAGCCCTCGGAAGAGAAGGGAAATTGTGTATTCGCTGCTAAAAAAAGCCCTGGCTTATACAATTTTAACAATAGAAAAATGATCTTTGTGCTTCAGTGCATGGATGCTTAAAGGAAAACAGGCAGTCTGTTCAGGTGGCTGGTGAATTACAAATGAGTGGTTCGCCTTTGTTTTGAGTGACAAGCAATTTAAATGCAGTCTTACATGGAGGCCTGGAAATTCTTTTTCCCAGAAGAGAGCAAGAGAGAGCAAACAAGAGGAAAAGGAAAAGAAAGAAAAAAAGAGGGGGGGGGACCTTCCTTTTTGAACTGAGAGGTTATATTAGTTGCCACTGAGCGGAGGTGAGAAGTTAGAACTTCGTTTGATAATTATAAAATCAGTGGTTTGTGATTGGGTGTAATTGATGATTATACTGTTGCTAATAGCAGGCCTGCCAGCTTGCGCTCGTGGGACATTTCATTTTTGCGCTGCTTCCAAGCCGTGAAAGCCAGCCCAGTGTGGGGTGTCGCTCACAAGATCTCAGGGAGCCTGACAGAAATGCCTGTATTATGTTGGATAAAACGTGTTCATTAATGCCGACATTTGAAAACACTTTGCTCTGTGCCCCGTTTTTAGCCTGGGAATAATTACAAATATTAGAACACAGTTGCACAGTGTGTCTCTCCCCTGGCTCCGGCTCTCCAGGCAGACCCAG